>VDFB02255660.1:200499-239780 GCA_007258455.2 Sequoia sempervirens
GCCTTCTTATCGGCCCTTTGTAAAGGAGATATTTCTTGAGACATTCAATATATGTGATATATTGTTGTTGGGTTTTCCTCCCTCAAGTGGAGGGTTTTCCCAGGGTATTTGTTGTGTTATTGTGTTGCTTTTGAATTAAATTTTGTCTATCTAATTTGATCATAAAAACTAACATGGTGTCAGAGCGGGTTTGAAGAAGATCTTGATCAGATTTAGTCTTGCAACGATGCTCCTTATTCTCTCTCTCATCTTTGATCACATCTATCTCTTTATCAAGATGGTGAACGGACTCAAGATCGAGGATAGACTTGAGGGAGCAACAAATTTCACATCTTGGAGATTCAGAATTATCCTCACCTTGGAGGAAAATGAATTGGCTGAGTTCGTAGAGAGCAAAGTTCTCAAGCCTATTGATGAGGAAGAGAAGATTCAATGGAAGAAGAAAGATACTAAGGTGAAGAAGATGTTAGTTGATTTCGTGAAGGACCATATTGTTCCAATCATCTCTAAGTTGAAGACAGCAAGAGAGATGCTTAAGACTTTGGAGGAGATGTATGAGATCAACAACAGAAGTCGTGCACTTGCATCAAAGCAACAACCACATCATGTTAAGATGGTGAAAGGAGAATCTGTCATCACTTACTTCATGAAGATTTCCGAGTTGAGAGATCAGCTCTCTACTATTGGTCATATTGTTGATGACAAGGACTTGACCATGCTAGCCCTTAATGGTCTTCCTTCATCTTGGGAGTCTTACATTCAAGGAATCAGCGTGAGATCGAAACTTCCCAAGTTTGATCATTTGAGGGCGGATTGTATTCAAGAAGAGTCTAGATTGGCTGCGAGAGGTATTGGACAAAGCTCTACTAATGAAGACATTCATGTTCTTGCCACTCAATCCTCAAAGAAGAAAGGATATTTCAAGAGGAATAGAGATAAGGGATCTGGTGGTGATCTTGCATTCAAGAAGAAGAAGGATCTATCTCGTGGTCAATGTTTTAGATGTGACAAGTATGGTCACTATGCAAAGGATTGTCCAACCAGGCCTAAGCAACAGGGTTTCATTGTTGATGTTGATGAGATCCCTCCGCAGAAGGATTCAAATGGTTCCCTATTCTATTCAGCTCTTTCATGTAGTGTGCCTACCGACAACAATACTTGGCTAATTGATAGTGGTGCCTCCCACCACATTACCAGATTTAGAGAGCAACTATCTAATTTGGTGGAGAGAGATTCTAGTGAACAAGTCATTATTGGAGATGATGCTTGCTATTCTGTGAAAGGAATTGGGACCTCCTCTCTTCACTTGGATTTCAGCATTTCCTTGCAGTTGAGTGATGTGCTATTTGTTCCAGGCATCATGCGAAACCTTGTCTCTATTTCAGCCCTCAAGGACAAGGGATACTAAGTTGCATTTTTAGAAGGCAAAGTTCTTGCATGGACAAAGAACTCCAATATCAAGATTGCTCAGGTGATTGGAGTTAGACACGAGAGTCTCTATAGACTATGCACTCGTCCACTTCAGGCTCTATTGCATGATTCTTCAAGTTCGTGTGAACATTGGCATCGAAGATTGGCTCACCTTCACTTTTGAGCACTACCTACCATCGAGAGGATGGTCACGAGCCTTCTGAAACTCAACCAGGAGCATGAAGGTACTTGCAGAGGTTGCGCTTTGGGTAAGAATACAAAAGGTCCATTTCATAGTAGTGAAAGTAGATCCAAATGTATTCTAGATCTTATTCATTATGACTTATGTGGTCCAATGTTTGTTGCTTCTTTGAGTGGTTTCTTGTATTACATTATTTTTATTGATGACTGCTCTAGAAAGACTTGGATTTATTTCTTGAAATCTAAAGAATCTGAGGAGGTATTAGAGAGGTTCAAAGAATTCAAAGCCCATGTGGAGAATTTGTTCGGGAAGAGGATCAAAGCTTTGAGATCCGATAATGGAGGAGAGTACATTTCTGGCAGCTTCCATAACTTTTGCATTGAAGCAGGGATTAAGAGGGAGTTTTGTGTCCCTTACAATCCTCAATAGAATGGTGTTGCAGAAAGGAAGAACGGATCCATTGTAGAAGTAGCCAAAGCCATGATTCATGACCAAGATCTGCAAACCTTCCTTTGGGCTGAAGCATCTAGGACAGTTGTTTATGTTCAGAATAGAAGCCCTCACCGCATTCTAGAGAACACGACTCCCGAAGAAGCATTCACAAGGGTGAAGCCGGAAGTAAGTCATTTGAGGATCTTTGGTTGTCCAGTGTATGTTCATGTATCGAAAGACAAAAGGACAAAGTTGGAACCTTCTGGCAAGAAGGGAATATTTGTAGGTTATAGTGAGACATCAAAAGCCTACATAATCTACATTCCAGGTCAAAAGTTGATTGAGATCAATAGGGATGTTACATTTGAAGAGGATGTTGCATTCAGGAGATCCAAGGGCACTCACATGGAGATAGACAATGAAGATCAAGAGCCTCCTCGGGATATGGAAGTTGACCATACTCCTGAGATTCAGAGGGAAGCTCCTGAACCTAAAGAAGATGATGATCCAGTTGAGCCCTTGGAACCTACTGATGGGCCTACAGATATTGTGATTGGTAGAAAAAGACCTCTTTGGGCCAGGCAAACAATGCAACAGGCGGAAAGGTTTGCAACTCCAAGAGGAACATTCAGAGAAAGCAAGAGACTGCATAAGTTTTCCAGCTATGTTGCATTGATGAGTCAGAACCTTCCAATGTTGAGGAAGCTACTAGTCAGCAAGTTTGGAGAGATGCTATGTCTGAAGAGTATCAATCTATTCTCAAGAATGATGTTTGGGACATCTTACCTAGACCTGAAGGAAAATTTGTGGTATCTTCTAAGTGGCTCTTCAAGATCAAGCGTGCAACTGATGGGAGCATTGAGAAGTATAAGGCTAGGTTCGTGGCTAGAGGATTCTCACATAAAGAGGGAGTTGACTATGAGGAAACCTTTGCTCCAGTTGCTCATTATACTTTAGTCATGACCATCATTGCTATTACAGCATCTAAAGGATGGAAGATTCACCAGATGGACGTGAAGACAACATTTTTAAATGGTGTAATCGAAGAAGAGGTATACATTGAGCAACCTGATGGTTTTGAGGTACATGGGAAGGAGTCTCATGTGTGCAGGTTGAAGAAGGCTTTGTATGGCCTTAAGCAAGCTCCTCGTGCTTGGTACGAAAGGATTGATCATTACCTGATGAGCTTGGGTTTCTCCAAGAATGATGTTGATTCAAACCTCTACTTTAAGGTAATTGATGGTGAAGCATTGATCTTGGTTCTGTATGTTGATGATTTGATTCTTACTGGAGAAGATCACCTCATTATCAAATGCAAGGAGTTAGCTTCTAAATTTGAAATGAAGGATCTTGGTCTCATGCATTACTTCCTTGGCTTAGAAGTATGGCAGAAGCCAGATGAGATGATTCTAAGTCAAGGGAAGTGTACTATTGATATTCTGAGGAGATTTGGTATGATGGATTACAAATCCATGTCTACACCTATGGAGACCAACTTGCATAAATTGAAAGAGGTTGTAGCTAGTTTAGATCTGGTGGATCCCACGATGTACAGGTAGTTGATTGGATCGTTGATGTATCTAGTCAATACTAGACCGGATATTTGCTATGCAGTGAGTGCACTTAGTCAGTTCATGTGTGAACCAAGGCAAATTCATCTAGTTGCAGCAAAACATATCCTAAGATACTTGTGTGGTACAATTGGATATGGCTTGAGATATTCTTCAGGTGTGGACTTGAAGCTGCATGGTTATACTGATTCTGATTGGGCAGGGTATGTTACTTATCAAAAGAGCACCTCTAGATGTTGCTTCAGTTTGGGGTTTGTGATGATATCTTGGTGTAGCAGGAAGCAGTCTCCTGTGGCACTAAGTACAACAGAGGCCGAGTATATTGCAACTTGTGTGGCAGCTCGAGAAGCAGTGTGGCTTCGGAAGCTCCTTGCAGGATTGTTTGGACAATCAATGGAGCCTACTATCATTCATTGTGATAACTAGAGTTGTGTGAAGCTTTCTGTCAACCCTGTGTTTCATGACAGAACTAAACATGTTGAGATCAAATACCACTATATCAAATTAATGGCCGTCTGATCAGTAGTAGTCTCAATTCTCACCCTTTGTTTCAACCCTCTGGGAGAGCCATTGTGGATGTCGTGTGTGACTCCATGACAAACATCACGTGAGAGAGTCAGTGATGATTTACTTTTACTTGTGTTTTCACCCTCTGGGAGAGCCATGGTGAATGTCACGATGAGGTGACAACATCACATTGAGTGATGAGCACTTGTACATACCATACATGGGTGTAGCCATGATGGTTGATACCACGATGAGGTTATATCTTTCTTTTCCACATATGGGAGTAGCCATTGTGGTTGACATCACGATGAGGTGATATGTCTTATGCAACTGGAAGTATCCTCCCTAGATGAGAGGGAGTGTTGATGCTATCATTCAACGTCGAGTGTCTCTTCTAGCCGATCTCCTTTACAACGATGGATAAATTAAATAATACCTGATGGCTATTTAATTTATAGATAGCGATTTATTTTGAAAAAGCACATCCTTTGCATTAAATGATAATTAATTATGATTCATGAAGAGGCAGGATTTTGGTAAGGCTGACATCATGCATATTGGACGCGATTTTTGAAGGGACACATTCCTTTATTGTGGACGCAATTTTGAAGGGACACATTCTTCTATGAAGCCCGACATATTGCTTTGAAGAGTCACGTCCTCCATTTCATTGTGTATATATGTTCGATGGAGTTTCATTGTTTGGCATTCATTCATATACATTCATTGTTCATTACAAGTTCGAGTTTCATAAGTGCGAGTTTGTCTCAAGTGCAAATCGATATCTTTGTTGAAGGTTGAGATTATTATCATCAAATTGCATCACCCTGTTACTGTATTTGCATCAGATCGTGGTGCTTCTTATTGGCCTTCTTATCGGCCCTTTGTAAAGGAGATATTTCTTGAGACATTCAATATATAAGTGATATATTGTTGTTGGGTTTTTCTCCCTCAAGTGGAGGGTTTTCCCAAGGTATCTGTTGTGTTATTGTGTTGTTTTTTAATTAAATTTTGTCTATCTAATATGATCATAAAAACTAACAATAATAATATTCAATATTAAATAATAAATAATAATATTAAATCTAAGTTACCGGTTCGGGTTCGGGGACGGGTGCGGGTACGAGAACCCGGTACGTGGGTACGTGAAAAAAAAATTTAGGGGTTTGGGTACGTATGGGTACGTGTGTGTGTATATATATATATACACAAAAAAGAATATACAGAAATTGTAAAACTAAATCATTTCATAGTATGATACTTGATCATTGATCAATGCCAAATGCCAAAGATAAATATTCACGATCATTGATCATTGATCGAGCAAGATTCATCATACATTTACCCTGGCAAACACATTCCCAGGTCTGAGATATTTATAAACTCATTGTATTACTTGTAACTGCTGTTCATTCTATTATCTGGTGTTATAAATCAATGTATTTGCTGCTACAAATAGACTGTGAGAAGTTGTAAAAGATTATAACCTTGTCTCAGATTGAGTACAGACTTTCTTCTATCTGCTGTTAATTTTCTGAGGATTAACTTCATACATCAGCTCTAAACAAACACAGGAAGTTCTTGCAATAAGTCTGAATATGTATTTCTGAATATGCTTGGTAAACTCAGTCCAATATTGAGTAGTATGTTTCAGATTTGGGTTATCAGATTTACTGTTAGTATCTATGGAGTGGATAGTAATGTTGTAATGCTGATTATCTGTTGTACTATTATCTACTGCAAATTTTTGAGGTTGTTGTCAATTCTGATCATTGTATGTAATGTATCTGCTGCAAATATAAGCTCAGTTTGTATTGTTGTGGTCTGGCATAGTTTTGGAATACTGTGATCTGCTCTTTGTTGGTTATTCTGAGTATGTACAGGTCTGATATTAATTTTTGAGTAGGTATCTATTGGCTTAATATTGATTCCCAGATTTGCCTCTGCATTACACATTGAATTATCACAATGGAAATCATCACTATGAAATGATCAATGATCAAGTATCATACTATGAAATGATCAATGCTGTTTTAGGGTTAGGAGGAAAAAAAATTTAAAAAAAAAAGTTTTTTAATGAAGTTTGGGCCCTTTTTTTTTAACTTGGCCCATGGGTTCGCCTGGGTTCACCCGGGTTCGTGCTGGGTACGCACAGGGTGCGCGCCCAGCACGTACCTGCAGACGAACCCGAACCGGGTTCGGGGCCTGCGGGTACGAACCCTGCAACATAGTATTAAATTTAAATTATTAAAAATAATATTTAAATTTAATGTGTGTGGCCAACCCACTCGGGAAGGCGATCTAGATCGAGTATATATTCAAGCTCGAGGCTTCATGGAAGGCACCAGATATCACGATTTGAATTGGGGCGTAGCTTCCAGACTTTCAGGGACAATCTCCTGTCAGTCAACTGAGTGGGACGAAAACCTCACTGGACAGGTCGTGATTTCATTTCCTACATTCGATCACATTCGGCGGCGCTTCTATCTGATATTGGACATCATTACAAGGAGCGACTTCCAGCAGCAAACAGTCATCATACTCTAAAGTCATGATTTTCATTCATCGCATGCCCCAATAGGAGTTCATTGGCGAAATTGGAGCTGTTATAGCTCTTGTGATTCAACAACATTCGGGAATTGAGTGATTCATTGCTTGTCGCCAACACCTCTGGCGTATCCCTTCAGGCACGACTCGTGTGTTTCTCCCCACAGGCAAAACAGAAGGAATTCACGGGCTCCAATAGTCGCGGCAAAAGATCGTGCGACTCATTCACAGCATGAGTACACTCGCAATAACCTGTTTGGCCTTTTGGATCGAGTGGCACATCCTTGTCATTTCAGTCAACGACTTGCTTCATGCAAAATACCTATCGACTTTGATTTTATAATCGAGCGACTTCGTCTGTAGCGGTTTGCATCTATCCGAGCATTGGTGTCTATCTGTATTGAGGGCCAATATATAATGCTTCTGTATCAAACATTTTGAATGGTTTGATTATGTGATTGTTCAAATTAATTGTTTTGCTGTGAATAAATTCTGGGTCTTGCGATTTCATGTTCAAATCTAGATTTATATCGCGCTCAGTTGACTGCTGAACTATTGAGGTTATAATTGTGAATGTCATTGGGATCTGAGTATTAGAACTATTTGTTGTGGCACGGAGTCTGATTTCAGTCTGAATTTGGGTTCTGTTGTGCAAACTGCGGTTTAACCATTTTTTTCCAGATCTCCATTTCTGAATACAGTTAATTACTGGTTAATCTCTAAGTTTTAGTGCAGAATTGAACTGGCATATTACATTTGATGGTACACTTACCTTTCTTTTGTAGGGGATAATGTATATTGTAATATGTCTATAATTATGTTAATAGATGTGCAACCTAGTTACGTTGTCCATCATTGTCAACTTAGGTAGTGAAGGTTATAAAATTGTTATAAACAACTAGACCAATTATAAAATTGTTATAAACTAGACCAATAATTGTTTGAATTGAGAACCACTGATCCTTCGAATAGTACTTCTGCTGTTTAGTTAAGGTGTTGATATTATGATAGGTCCTCTCTATACTACTAGCATTGTATTGAACACTGCCTCTGAAACAAAAGCAACATTTTCTCTACTCTTGTACAATTGTTCTTGTAAAACCAATTATTTGCCTATACAACTTTTGGAAATATTGTGTAAAATTGAATTCACAATTCTGCATGCAAGCAACCTCAAGATGGATAAAGACTTGCTCACGAACCCCTTCCACTAACACACCTGCCTGTGAATATTGAAATAATTAATCAATCTGTGTTCTCACATCAGTGATAGGAGCCCTCTCAGATAAAGGAAAGGCTAAATACTGTAAATAAGTATATAGGTTTATGGTAAATAATGTAATATTATGAACAGATATTCCTTTCTCTCCTATCTTATTCACCCATGATAAGAGTCAAATTAAAACACCAAAAAAAGATGAATACTGCTTTCCAAAAGATTTAGTGTGACGTTATGTGAAAAAACTCAAAAGGATGTAAGAAGTTTCATAAGTCACAACCTTTTAGTACAAGAGGCCTTCTAATCTGCATTTGAAAGCAATGATTATAATATCAACAGGGTTTTTATATTATTCTTTAACTACATTTTTTAATACAACCTTTCTGTCACTTGATTCCTGTATGTATTCAGAATTTCAAATATCTATCTTGTTTTGCTATAACACATATTTACCTGGCATAATATGAACTCTAATAGGCTAAGCATTTGTTCATAATAATTTTACCTTTGATGAGGAAATACCATAATAGCACCCTCTTTCTTCTAAATGCAGATATAAGATCAATGATAGCAGCAATTCGTCCCCTGAAGAAGTTACTGAGCAATATCACTTCACAACCTGAACTGTGATTGTCAGCATTGCTTCAGATATTTTGACTCTTCAAACCATCAACCTTCTTTGAAAGGAAACTACACCTTTTGGAAAACAAAAAATTATTGTAAGTTACATCAAGTGAACCTAGAAGGCAAGAAGGCATCCAACTAAATGGCAACTGCTGATTCGTTTTTGTTTTGCTCCATAGATGAAGGCAGCAGCAAGGCCAATCTCTGCTTAAACCGTCCTATACGTTTCTTCCGTTCATTTCTCAACCTGCACCAATGCCAAAGAACAATACTTATCATTTACTTTATCCTCAATATTTACATTGGCCAACACAATAGTTTGAACAAAGGACTGAGACTATTCCAAATGTACATTCAAAATTAACAAGATCCAGATACTGTTCAAATAGAAGAATCTAACAGAATATGTTTGAGATTATTAACTGTCATTCAACAAGACAAACAGGCATCCTCATATTGGAACAAAACCCAAAAGGTTTTCAAATACCCACAAGTGTGAAATTATTTTATATAGAAACTGATAAACATATGCGACTAAACAATGATACATATCTTTAACCCTGCAATGCAATAAGTTAAAGAGAAAGCTGCAGACAAGTCACTATACCTTGCACGAATCTTTTTGGCATTCCTCACATGCATTTGTAATAATTGATGTTCAGATATGTTTCCTATGGGTCCCTCCAGCTGCATGAAAGATGTTTTACAGTTTTAGTAAAGACTTCTCAGGCAAATTAGATAGAAAGACTAGCAACTCTCAGTTTCTTCTAGATGTCAAAACAATAACATTTAAGAATATCTTGTATAATTCTTCGCAGATGCACCCAAAGCCAAACAAACAATGTACATATTTCCATGCATGACAATCATACTCTATGTATATATCATTCTATCAGGCTATCAGCAATGATTAACTGAAATCTCTCCAAAAACTAGTCATTTCAAGCATATTATAAAAGTTAGATTTTCTGCCTGAAAAAAACTTCTAGATTTGAAATAAGGCATATATCGTCCATAAGAAATTAAAAAATGGAACTTAGCATAAAAAAATGATGCACTCCAAGATTGGCATCTATTTTGAAGGATGCACAAGAAAAATCACGACTGCCATAATACTTTGTCTGTCATTCATCCAAAAGCTACTAGTTACAACTTACTGCATATTACTAAGGACAATTTCAAGCGATGAAGTGAAATCAACCAACCATGAACAACTGTATGCACCTCTGAAGAAGATACGAATCTAGCCTATACTAAGGCCCCATATTGCCAAATGAACAAGAAACCCATGTACTTACATGGTAAAACTCCAACAGTTTTTTTGATAGACCAATTGAATATTTATATGATTTTAATACATGGAATCAATAAATTTGATGTGTACATAAGAAGAAAAGGATCAAATCTCTCAACCTTGTGTTATTGACTCTCCTGAAGTATACCTACTATTATTTTCATATGCTCAACTTTGTAGGGAATACTAGTGAGGTATTATGCCACTCCAAATATTTCAAGAGTTCAATGTCTATTTTTCTGTTCTCCAACTCAGAAATGCTTGGTTAGTTTTCCATACAGATAAACCTCCAGTTTTAAGTCACTGGCATTCACAGAAGCCTATCCAATTGAATACTTCCTTCTTACACCACATTTCAAGTAGCAAGAGTGTCAAAAAAGACTGCAGTAATGTTGGCACAAATGTTCTTTCAAGATGGAGTCACCTTATTAGATCCCCAGCATCTTATCCTTGACTAACCTTTTCATCATCCTTCTAGAGATAATCAGCATTTAGAAGAGTCATTATATCTTTGGAAAATAGTATAATCATTCCTCCAAGGGTTACTCTGCAGACTCTGCTTGGCCCAAGCCTTCTTCATGATGCCCTCAGACACATCAATAGTGACTACACATGATACTAAAGTTTAGCATCCCACAAGGCAATAAGATTATATTTACAAATTGGAAACCAACAAGATCAGGTGTACTCATCAATTTCCCTATCTACTATGAGATCTGAGGATGATATAAATTCTTGTACAGGGATTCTGGCTATGCTCCACAGAGATTCCAGGATGAGGAAAACAAGGGACAGTAGGTCATGTTTCTGGGACAGCAGGGGACAAGAGGCATTATTTTAGGGGATGGCAAGGGATGGCAATTAAAAAAAAAATTACAAAAAAATTTAAAGATAAGGTAATTTCAATTATTCATATATAAGGCATCCATCATATACATCATAGAGCTATATTACATAAAATTACAAAAAAATTTAAAGATATAAGTAATTTCAATTATTCATATATAAGGCATCCATCATATACATCATAGAGCTATATTACATAACATTAGAGCTGAATTGAGAATTTGCATTAGTCAACACACAAATTAATAAAATTTCTTTGCTATTCATAGCCAATGTGCATATATATTATATAAAAATTACAATAACATGCCCAAAGGCTACAAGTTACAACTAAAAAATTACAAATATACAGATAATCTACCACTGCACCTCTTCATCAAGTAACACTATTAAAATCGAAGTCTAAGTCTAAATCACTCCCAATATGAGGAACTTCCTCATCTAATGGCACCCCAACCAACCCCTCCAATGTCTCCTTGTCAATTTGTGAAGCATCTTCAAGATCAACATCCACATGTGCAACTAGACTTTGATGATACTCAAGAGTCTATCAATCATAAAGTCACAAGGCCCTATGCACAGCCACCAACTTCCCTAATTGTCAAAAGGTAAGTTCATTCCTCTTGATAGATTAAATGAAGTTGTATGTGGACCAATTCCTCTCTATAGTAGATGAAGTAGTAACATGTGAAAGTAGGAGAGTGGCAAGTGTCATCAACTCCATGACATCCTTACTAGGCAATGTTCACCATCCAATAGGATCATTTTGAGTTAATATAGCCCCATCTGTCCTAGCCTCCAGTTTGTTGAATGTTGGACTCCAAAGATTGACAAAGGCAATCCATTCTTGTCGAAATAAAGTTGCCTCATCAATGATATCCACCTTTTGAAGAGCCTTCATGAACCCTGTTGTCACCTGGATTTTTGCACCCTATTGAATGTAAAACTCAACAATCCAGTGCAACATGGGAAGACCTCTATAGTTGTGGGTCACTTGCAAACAGAGGTCAACCTCCGGAGAAGGCCGGCTTCCTTTGTGTTATCACCTAAACTACTGATTTTTGTGAAGGGAAAGGGAGAAGGAGTGCATAAAAACAAAACAAAACACTATGGTGATGCACCAAATTTAATAAGAAGGCATCTAACACAGTTTCAATCAATGACAAAAGCTTTGTCATACACAACTCAATCACATATGTTTTCTGCATAAACATTTCATGAAGAGGTTCATATGGCTACACTCCTAGAAGGAAGGAAATAACTCCACAACTAGAGAATACTGCATTTTTTGAACACATCTCACAACCTGCAAAAATACATATTGCTCTCTAGAAAGGTGCTGAGATAAGACATAACTACAAGGAATCATATAGTTTCACAAGTAGTTTCATCAATTATACGAATGCACACGATTTAATAGAGAGATTGAAAAGGTAAAGTACTTATACTCATTGATTTCAATGGTGAACACTGATATACATGTCTGTCATGAGCTACAAAACATAGCCTCTCTTCTACAAAGAACTCTATAAGTTACAGAAGCAAAAAAGTACCAAGTCCGAACTCTCTACAAAAAGGCAAAAAATGCCCTATATACAAAAGAGTGTCGGCCCCTTAGGGCTTACAAAATATCTGTCCTCAAAAAGATCTATCCTTATATCTTTTAAAGAAGCTACATCTGCATGGTCTAGCCTCGTTGTTCACTCTTGAATATCCTTTATCAGCCGACCTCCCAGCTGTCCCTGTGACTCATGGCCTCTCTGCACTCCTCTTGTTCAAGATCTTTCTGTAGGTTGACTTCCCCTGCAATAGCTTCAAACTTTTCATTTAGATCTCAATATCATTGATCTCCGAGTTGCTCCATCACCTTTGGTCTCAAGAAAAGTCCATGCCATTTATGCTCTGTTGGTCTCCTTAACAGGAAGAGTCAAACAGTCAATCAGCTGATGATTCGTCGAGCTCATGCCACGCAGATTCCAGACTACCAAATGTTGCTTCATCAGAATCGCGTGTCGGTGAGACACTAATCGTGTCTCCCCGATGCGATTATGCTCTCATAGCAGCCATCGGCATAGCTTACAACCGTCGCCGAGAGTTCTTATCGAGCCTCAAAAGTCATACCGATATTCCTGAAACCATCGGCAAGACACAATTCCTTCGCTGAGACATCATGTCGAATTCCCTTTTCTTCAGCGAACTCCTTTCATTTTGGGGAGACTCTGCTTGGTCGCCGGGACATCACAGCGATGACACCTCTTTTCCCCCGAGCTCCAAACCCCTTCGGCAAGACCCTCAGCGATCGGCAAGACCTCACGGCAAAGGCAAAACACTACATCGAGCCCCCTTTATCTCTCGGCGAGACCACCCTCAGTCGGGGAGACATCTCCCCGAAAACATCACCATTCGCCGAGCTCTCATCTTGTCGCCGAGACCTTGGCCTGTCGGCCAGACCTTTCACCGAGCGCATTCCGGTCTCCCTGAGCTCGCATCTTTCAGCCAGACTACCTGCTTGTCGTCGGGACTTCATGCCGAACTCCTCCATCCTTCGTCGAGGTCACCTCTTGTCGAGGAGACTCCACTTGGTCGCCAAGACCTTACGCCGAAGCCCTTCCTTTCTCCGTGATGAGACTTCTTTTCACCGAGACCTTTCGTTTGTTGCCGGGACTTCAAGCCGAACACAGACCGATCTCCCTGACGCCGGCCTGTTGAATAACTATTGGTGTGACAACCACCAGTCGGGAAGACCTCACAGCGGGTGACAAGACCTTATGCCGAGACTTCTCCACGAAAAAAAAGTCTCCTGCCGATATGCGTATCCCTCTGTCGCCGATCGGTGAGACATAAAGATCTCGCCAAGACCTCATTCCGAAGAAGGCTTTCATGCCGATGGGGAAACTCTTAGTCGCCGGAACAATGATTAATGTCTTGCCGATAGGTACCTACATGTGAATTTCAATCGCTGTGACATCCCTGAGGTCTTGCCGATAGGCAGCACAGACGTATATTAACAAAATGCATTATGTCGAACTGACTGAGTGATCCCTTTCAAATGAGCTCTTTGTGAAATGGCATCAAATGCATAACCTAACCCTCGATGCAAAAGTCCATTTGGCCCTTATGAACGTCTGAAACATAACCCATCCTGCCTGGTTGAGCCCATAGGTGAAAATTGGGTAACAAACCCTTCTTTCACCTCTTCATTATCAAAAGAAAGCACTCTTCAAAACCTTGGTGCATACCATTTGGGATTTTGAGCTTCATCTTTATAAAGCAAATAGTGTTCCATTGTCACATTACAATGGGTCTAATATGCTCCTCATATAATCTCAAATCAAGATGCCTACTATGAATACCTTGCTTCATATAGCCAAGCATGTTGTCAAATGTCTCAAAAATTTCCCCAAGATTGGGGATATGTATATTAGTAGACATAATTGTTATCACCTAGAATATGTACCCTGCTGAACTTTGAATCTAGCTATCCTGTGAAACACGTGATGACCTCTCGAGTTGTGGGACTCACAAAACTCGAGGTCAACCTCTGATTAAAGGGTGGCTTCCCCTTGGTAAATCACCTAAAAACCTATGTTACACGGGGACGCATCCCCACCCCTCAAACCTTTGTCCCCGTCCCCTAGGGCATTTCGAGGACAGGAGGACATTAGGGGATCTCCCCTAGCCGTCCCACCCAAATCGAAAAAATGCAGAAACATTCTAAAATGCGTCCCTAAAATCGGGGACAGTAGGAAACGAATAGGGAACGCCTACTTGTCCCCAAGGCTAGGGACGTCCTAAACATCTCAGGGGCGTCCCCTGTTGAAAGCAATTTTTAATAATGTTCTAAAAAAGAATGTTCATAACAATAAAAAAAGACTATTAAATATATCATGACAGCATTATAACAATAGTGTAACATGACAGCATTATAACAGCAACAATAAATATATCATGACAACACTATAACCACAGTATAACAACAATTAAATTAATCATGATAGCAATGATAGCAACAATTGTAGTATAACAGCAATAAACATATATGATTTAGATTCATAGTTAATGATATAAGTTATATAATAGTTAATATTAATAGAAATAATTTGGATTTCTAATTTCAATGTTTCATTGTTCAAAAAAGCATCAAAATTCAAAATTCTTTATATGGTATTAGAGTCAGTTATTACTGTCAATTGCAAAAGAGATTAAAGGTGCATTTGCCATGGTTTGGTACATCGTGGTATTGTGTGAGAAGTACAAATAAACAATTTCTTTTTGGAATGTGGTTGGCATGCAAGCTCCTACAGACATCATCCAACATCATTTTAACATTGTCATGTTATATTGCTATTGTTATACTGGTGTTTATTAACTTGTAGAAATTTGACTCTCTCTCTCTCTCTCTCTCTCTCTCTCTCTATATATATATATATATATATATATATTAAAAAATTCCACATCTATTGTTGTGCCCCCGCCATCCCCAAAAAATGGCCCTCGGACTACCATCCCTGAAACGTGTCCCCTGTCATCTCGCCATCCCCATCCCGAAACGTCGTGGAACATAGCTAAAAAGTTAACTCTAACTAAAGATCTTTGCTGGAAAAAGAGATAAGAAAGAACTAATAATCTGAATCTAAAACAAAAAAGGAAGGTGATACACCAAATATAGCAGATTTCTACTTCCTTTCAGCAACACAACTTATGAATCTCAATGTAAAACTTCACACAATAATTTGCAACAATAATTCAATGGTAAATTTAGAACAACAACAATCAAGGAATCATAGAACTCACAATAATACCTGCTTTTCTTTCATATACAGAGAAAATTGAAACAAGTAGAGGCAAAATACTGATCTTTGATTCATAATGACTATTTTCTGGAAAAACAGTAAAAGATTACATCACAAGCATACAACCAACCATTATTTCAGAGTGAAACAAGGTTGAAGATGCAATCAATGAAGAAAATTACAGAAATAAAGACCTAATTTTGACTGAAAATATTCAAGGACTGAATGTCACTTTGTCACAATAAACTTTTCCCCTTTTTTGCAACAAAGCATAGGCCTCTTATTTATAGATTTTGAGAGCCTAAACTCAGAAAGTCATGTTGACTTTAGATACTTTTCCTATGATTTGTCATCCTTATCCTCTATGGATAAGATTTACCTTTTTGCTTTATGAGTTGTCAATCTTATCTTATGAGTTGTCATCCTTATCCTCTATGGATAAGATATTTGTAATCCTTATCCTTTCCCTTTAGACTTCCTTGAAGTTAGTGAACTCCTTTATTATTTTTGCATGGTTTGCTGATTTCGCAGAAAATATTCTTTTTTTTTTTGGTGTTGTTCTGATTTTTCAAAAAAATCAGGGAACAATAACCACATGAATAGCGAGTGAGATGAAAGAGAAAACATATCTACAAACAAACTGTTAAAAAATAGTAACACTCAAATTTTGATTTAAAACCAAATATATAAATTTTCAAAAATTAGAAAAAGAATTCCGATTTAGTAGTTTAGTAATTTACATCAAAATGAACCACCAATCATCATGAAGGATCTTTTGCTTCACACTCTTCCCTTCAATTGTGCTAGCTTCTAAACACCCACCCCACTCAACATTAACCATCATTAAATGTAGAGCATCCTTAACCTCTAGCATCTTCTCTAACAAGATTAAGTAACTAGCATATCTACCTAAAGAGGGCTAGTGAGATGTGATGGTTGCAAATGAATATTTGTACATCTCTAGCTTCTGCCACCACTACCTTCACCGAATCTATCTTCCCAATGTCTTTTAGTGCATTGTTTAATATGAGAACACAACATGGGGTCAAAAAAATGTGCCTATTAGCACTCTCTACCAACATGCCAACTAGTCCACAATCATGTACTAAGTTAGTGACACCCATACAACATTTGGAGCCCCAACCTCCTCTATGGCCTCTCGCAAGATTTGTAATCGGAAGTTTGCATCCTTGCACTTCCCTATACAATCAATGCATGTTGTCATTCAATAACATCTTCTATGTTTATTCTTAATTCTCAGGTTTCAAATGAAAAATATAAATTATTGCAGCATTTTGAAATTGCCAGATTACATCATATAAAACACATTTAGAAAAAGAAAGACAATCACTTATTTCACAAATGCATCATACACAAGTTTTGGAGGATGGTATTGGTTATATATATATATATATATATGAAGTTTGTAACAGCAAAGAAATGCCAATCTTATGCATTCATTAATTAGAAAAAAGTTAATACATTTTCTGACCTTTATATGAGCATTGATTCCCTTTAAATCTGATGACGCCTTTTTTATTTCAAAGATACACCTCTAGTATGGCTTGTAAATAGGCGCAACTCCCTAAATGTTGCGGTTGGCATGTAGCTGCGATTGAGACTGGAAGTCCGCATAAATGTTCAATTGATATTGAGGGTGGCAGCTCAAATACTATGATCGTATCTTTCCAACAAGCTATGCATAATGATATGCCACAATTTAATGATATGCACCACTTTAAATCACCAATTTAAGCAACCATCAATGAACTTATAGTAACTAGAAGATTTTCACCAGCAAAAATATTAACACGGCTCCTTCAATAATGTCACAATAGACTTAGGGTGGCGGTGCGATGTATGAGTCCTACTCAACCTATATGTGTCAATTACCCAAATTGCAAGCAAATGTTAAGGATAGCGGCTCATGAAAGGAATCAACCAAAGGCCTCATCAATCATTATACAAATATGTGCAGCCATAACACGCAAGTCCTATTCTAAATGATGATGCAATAAGAGCCACCAATATTTAATATCTGCAATTAATCTCCTAGTCTAAAGAACCAATATATTCAAACAACAATAGATCTATATCCAGATAAATTTGCCATATCCAAATAAATCAATGACTCCTGCAATACCAAATGTAAACTTCAATGTAATCCAACTGAAGAATTTGATTGATTCTTCCAAGACCATCTAGGGCAGATGGTTACATTGCCGAAAATGGTTTTCCCAGGTATCCATCTCGAGAAACAAATTTGAGAAACTCTCAAATTAATGTTGAAGAGAATATTAATCACTCCCCCTTTCCCCAAAACCAAAGCTCCTTTTATAATATTAATTGACATTTTTGTGCAGTTATCAACATGTATTAAGTGACTCTAATTAATCTTAATTTCCTAAAGTCACTTCATAAATTAATTAATTATTACCTTTTAATTAACTTTAGGTAATAATAATAAATTATTATTATTTAATTCTCCTTTTTGATATTTTTATCTTTTGGGAATTAAATAAAAAAAAATTTGTTAGGCAAAAGGTGTAACACCTATATATAATATATTAATATTTAAAAGGAAAGTACAAAATATAAGCTAGGAAATATCATCTGTCATCAAATAGAGTGATTGCCATAAAGGCTACAATCTAATCCCCTTCAATGTGAACAGGGGAGCAAAAAGTAGGTGTTAGAGACGGTTTGAAGAAAGGTTTCTTCCGTTTCTGCACAAGTGTCCAATGATTGTCCATAGAATCCTTCTCTAAAGCTGAAAGTTTACTTGATGGAATGTCCAGATCTCGATTCTGTATATGATTCTTTTGTTTCATTACTTCCCCAAGAGCCCCAGGCTTGTTTGATTTCTGACCTTGTGGAAGAATGTCAAACTTCACCCCAGATTTTTCTACTGGAGCCACATGTGAAGCAGATTTCAGCCCAATTGGAAGTGACTTTTTCTGTTGTTGCTGAAAGGTGACATCCTTCACATCTGATTTTGCTGAAAGAGCCGCTAATGAAGCGGAAGAATCAGTTACTTTCTGCCCAAGTGGACAAGGATTTGAGAGGACATCTTTCCACCATGATGGTTGTTTTTTAACTGATTTATCTTTAATGTGACATGCTGCAACTACATGACCTATTTCAAAACATCTCCTACACCGGAAGGGAAGACCTTCATAATCCAAAATTAAATAATATTATTCTCTCTCAATACCATTAAAAATGGGACATTACAAGTCCCCCCACACCCAAGATTGCTTTCCTTCAAGCAATCTGACTCCAGGTTCCCATATCAACCGAGGCGATCTGTACAAACTTTTGCTGTAAACACAAAATTGCAACCTTCCTATAAATATTATTGCTTTATGTTTCCTAACAATAAATCGAATGATCCTCTGTATAAATTCTACAAACTCACCATCAAGGGCCTTATCCAGCTTCCACTGCGCCACTCTGATTCCCATATTCATCAATTCTTCATCAAGGTTAGACAATGTAAAATAATACATCCTGGCAGAATGACCTATATTGAAAATGACTTTTGAATGTGCAAACAATGTTTTTGACCCCTTCATAGTTACTTCATTCTGAGGATCAATGTCCAATGCCTTAAACACTATCTCCCTCCTATCAATAGTAAACTCCATCTCCCTTGTTTGGAAATCCTGACTGTATTTACCAATTGAATGCAACCACGGAATTCCAATATAATATCTATCTCACCAATCTCTATCACATAAAAATCATCGGTGAGTGTGTACTCATCCAATTGGACGCTCAACTGTTGAACCATCCTATTGCAACTTGTTTTGAATCCATTGGCCATCATGACCCTGAATTTTGGAAAGTCCTCATATTATATTCCTTGCTTCACCACAAGAGCCTCATTAATGACATTATGAGTTGTTGCATTGTCCACCAAACAAGTTACCTTTTGTCCCAACAGTACTCCTTTCACTCAGAAAAGATGATACATAGAACCCCCTATTGGACAGACAATGGTACCTTGTGCCTCCTCATGCTCACTTCCCAAGCTAGTATCTGCTATCCTATCATTTGTGTCAGATGTGACCTCAATGTAGTATGCTTTGCCTTTCCCAAGGCACCTGTGACCAAGTTCCCATGGTTCATGACAAGTAAAACACAACTTCTTTTGTAACTCACTCCTCGAGTCAAAATCCAACTTTGGAGGTGTAGTCTTAGGCAGATTAGAAGTTTTCATATCCGATTTGTCTTCTTCCTTTTCGTCCTTAGATTTAATTCTCTTGATTGACTTTTGGTTTTCGAAGTGGAAAACTCCATATCTCTTGCCTTTTTGATTGCACCCTGTAATGTGAGTGGGTTAAGCGCCTTAATCCAACCTCTTAATGGGTCAGACAATCCATCCATGAAAAGCACGATCAATCTCCTCTCTGAAATATCCGTAACCAAAACAGCTGTAATACCCCTCCCAAAAATGGCATCTTTAATCATTGTAAATTAATAATTTAGGCAATCAGATAATACTAAATATTAATATTAGGCCATTGAATATATATATTTGATAAAAGAAACTATTAATTTATTATGTTAAATATTACCATCTTTCTACTAATGTTTCACAAAGTGTTGTAGGTAATTCTAATTGTGATGGAATTGTTACGTGGGTGAAGAGTCAAGTATTATGAAATTAAAATTTACACTTAATTAATTTGTTATAAGTCATAAATAAAGTTTGTTGTACCCAAAATTAATTTTTTGGCATTCTGTGTAAATTGAGCTAAATCTTGTTAAAATGCCATGTTAAGTCAGTTTTAGGTCAAACCAATCATAGAATCTTGATGGGTTTCTGTCAAGGAACACGTGCAAAATTCTGAAATTTTGAAAATTAGGGTTTTTTTCCCCTATTTTCAGGGAAATCCCCCGAAAATAGGACCTTCCCAGAAATGATCGAAAACGATTTTGAAAGGCTTAAAAGGCTTCACGATCACATTGGTCAAGTCAGAATCATCAAAAGACATGTTTTACTCTAGTGGGTCTATTTCTATTTTTCAGGAACAAAGTTAGAACCTCTGCAGCCATTAATGGCAGATTGGCCAGTACCAGGTGCTGAAAGTTTAATTCAAAAGCTTCAACGACGCAACCATGGCGGAAAAGGTCAAAAATGATGCTGTTTGATGAAGGAGATTCCTGAAAGTGAAAAAGGTCAAAATTTGACTAACTCTGGAAACGTTACGAAGGAGAGAACTCAAAATGCTGAAAAGAGCCTTTTTCAAGCAGGGGCGCCCATGATCTTTGAGGGTCAAATGCTGTCAGTAAGATCATCCGAAGCAGTCATTCTCGACGTTTGATTACCGACTCAACAGTGAAACAAATATCCAGATCATCCGATGAATAGATCACTAGCAACTGCTGACGAAGCAAAAAGAGGCAGTTGAGGAAATATCAGGAAACCACAGTTAACGGCGAAGTTATAAGGAAAAAGAGCCTTTTCAAAAGAAAGGCGCCCTTTCTTTTGGACTTCCAGATGCTGACCAATGACAAAAGGCTTCCTAGGATAACTCTCTCAGCCCAAGTAGATCTCAGAAACGCAACTGCAAGCATCAACATCTGTCAGAGCAGTCAACGGATAATCAAGATCAAAGTAGGCAACTTTCCAGATGAAAATAATCAGGCCAAAGGGAAAAAGCGCCCTTTTCAAGGAGGGGCGCCCCTGAATAAAGGAACCCTAATTTGAAATCCAGGTTTCCTGAAGTCAGTCATTCTTGGCAAAACAGAGCTGGGTACCTGATGAAACATCAAGCAAAATCATCTGACTCTCCGATCAACGAGAAATCCAGATCAAGGCGCGAGAGGTCATTTCAAAAAGCTGAAGAACGAAGATTGAGAAATCACTAAGGCATAAGCAAAAGCGCCTTTTCTTGGGAAAGGGGCCCATCCTTTTGGAGCCTTAAACTCAGCTTTTTATCAAACAGTCTCCCAGGCACTTCTCTCCAGTTTGGATCCAGCTCCGCAGTGAATGTGTCCGTGACGTCTCAAGATCAACAGACAACGCTAGATTCAGGATCAAACAGAGGGGTTTTCAGGAGAATAATACTTTAAAAACTTGCAAAAGACCAAAAGGGACGCCTAAAAGAAGTCAAGGGTCAATTGTTGACTAAAGTCAAGAGTTTTTTTAAAGTTGGCTAAAATGCTCCACGATTGGTGGAAATCACCTTTTTAACTTTAGATCAAGCCCAAATCACCTTTTGAGCTTGAGTCAGTTTCCCAAATTTGTGGATCTGAAGCCTAAACATATATATTCAAGGAGAAGGCGTCCCATTTCATTATTCCATTGCAGGTTGAAAGATAAAAAACAGCCACAAGCTCTCAAGGACGCCATTAAAGATCTGAAGGAGGTTTTCATCAGTTCTTCATTTTTCTTCCAGATCTGAAGCAGGAAAGGATTGCTATTTTGAGGATTGGACCAGAGATAGATTTTTTCAAGAAGATCAGATAAAACTTCCAATCCACCTTCTGTCTATTTCCTCCCTTCTTGTCTTAGGTTTTCTTGCATCTGACAGAAAAAGCAACAGGCTACATCAGATCAGATCAACTGGGTAGATTCAGCATCATTTTCCGGAAAAACCCATCTCGACAAATTTTCCAAAATCAGCAAACTTGCTGCCCCTATTTTTGGGGGTTTTTCCGAAAAAGTTTCAGAATCCAAATTCTGAGGAACTGGGTTTGTTCAGCATTGAAGCACGAACAAAACCCATGTGCCAGATTTTTTCCGGAAAAATACTTCTCGGCAGGGCGCTATTTTTAAGGGTTTCTGAAAATCATCTGAACTAGGTCAAGATTACAATCAATCTTTAAGTTTTTCAGGATGCAGTACTCCCAGGTGCAATACGAGACCAAGACGGTCTTACTCCATGATTACCTGAAAACAGTTGACACAAATCTACACCAAGTAAATCCAGTGGTCGATTTGGAGCAGCTAGAAGGCATGAATCAAATAACATTGCAGAATATCGAAGAATCCGGGTTGCTACAGGCCGCATCAATTCCCATCACACTACAAAGCGTAGAGCTTGTAATCGCTTGTATCAAGCATTACAACCCTACCACCAGAGAAATCAGAGCAGCAGATGGAAGAATTGTTTGCAGTTTAAAGCCTCAGGATATCGAAAGATGTTTTGATATTCCATCACATCCTAATAGCAAAGTCATATCATTGACGGAATGTGAAAAAGCATTTGAGACAGCTAAGGACAAATGTCAAAGGATTATGGCCGAAAAATGGCTAAAAGTGACAAAGGCAAACTTGCCTAAGCCGTTGGGACGAGGAGAATGCAAAGATGAGTACGCAGTGTTAATCACTCTACTCAATAGAATCACTGGAGAAGAAGATGGTCGTCAATTCCAGCCATGGATGTACTATATCATCGCTAAAATCATTGGCAGAAGGGAATACTATGACTGGGCCACTTTGATCAGTGACACACTCCACCGACAAATCACTAGGTATCTGGAAGCTCATAGGTTCCACATGTGCTCTTACCTGGTATACTTGATCGCCTTCCAAGGTGAATTCAGGTTATTGAACAATGTGGGAACCTTAGGTGTGCAGAAGGTTCACGAACATTTCACACGTCTTGAGTTTACTCAAGCGGAAAGGCACTTCAAGAAAACAAGTGATCACTTCACTATGCACACAATACGTGAGCTTAACCATGAGATGCACGTGCGTATTTCACAGACAGCCAGAGAGGCAATGGCGGATTGGGCAGATTGGTTCATCCAATTTCCTACGTTCTCCTACATACGCGTGTATGGCTACATTGGCCACCCTGCCATGCTACCAAGATACCCTTCAGATAGGGTAGTCTTCATGGAATTCCTGAGACAGTTGTCCGAGGTTCATATCCACTTGCGCTTGAAGAGGAAGACAGCTGTTAACTTTCCCGTTGAAATGGGACTGTATAGATGTGGATTCGCGGCAGATGCTAAGATGATGAGTCAAGAAACAGCGAGGTTTAACCTCAAGTATCTCATTGATAGAAGATCCTATGATCCCAGAGGACTCTATGCAGCACACCTTGAGCAACACTCGTCACATAAGTCTTCTATGGAAGATTATTGGGTAAATTGTAGAGACGAGTATGAAGTGCGAAGAAGGAACTACAGCAGATTCAGACTCTCACAGATTGCTGATTTTATGTCAGCAGACATTGAGGGCCTCTCCGACGATGAAGGGGAAGTCATTCTCCCCTCATTCTTTGCAGATTCAGTTGACTCCCAACCGCTCCCGAGAGTGGATTGGTATGCCAAAGAAGACACTTCTATAGAAGAAAGAATGAGTAGAGTGGTTAGAAATAGCCAACTCTATCTCGACAGCAAGAAATCAAGGAAGGTGATACCTCACAGAACAGAGCCGCCACAGGTTCAGTCTACACCACCTTCCACTTCAAGAAGGAAGCCCAGGCAGAAGCAATGGTGCAATCCTCCCCGAGGGATGAGGATGTCGAAGCCTAGAACACAGAGGACACCAGTGGAGAAAGCCACACATAGTCCTGAAATAATCACAGGTATTGCTGCCCCAAAACAAAGAGTAGAGACTGCTACCCCTGATTCAGCAGAAATTATCACAGAGGAACCAGCAGCAGTAGTTGTTGAAGAACCAGTGGCTGAGCCAATGGCAGAAGCAGCAACAGTAGAAGCAGCAGCAGAAACGGTGCCTGTTATGGAAGCAGAGCCACCAATATCACCAGTATCACAGCAAACACAAGTCCTCATCGACTTGGATTCGCCACCGAGAGACATTGCTCCAGCACAGTCTCACACATCTAGCATTCAAGGGCCTCACGTCCTCCTAGCGAAGTTCGCCGAGATTCTATTTGGCTTGAAGGCTTCCTAGGAAGAAAGAGGGAAAAACCCTCATATGAACTTGACTTTACCGAATTCGACCACGTCCCACAAGACACGTCGGCGAAGAAGTTAAAGAAACAAGTTCACATAGAAAGGAATGCAGAGTGTGAGATCATCATAGAGACGGCCGCTCCACCAGTAGAGAAAAGCATACACGAGGTCCAAGTCGAAGACTATACTTTGTCTCAACTTAACCTCGGGAAGACTACACGACAGGTGGAGGCAGACCTTCTTGGAATAGCTTCGGTGAGCGTACAAGAAAGGATGGCAAAGGATGGTAAAGAAAAGGCAGCCTTAAAGGCTGAAAATCAGAAACTGAGGTCTTACATAACCAGCTTGATACATGGCACACCCAACGTCTCAGCCCTACCAGCAGGACTACTAGACCTCCCCGCCGAACAAAATCATCGGCAATTGATAACATTCGGCAAACACTTGAGAGATCAAGTGGAAGAGTTTGTTCTCAAAGGTAGATGTATACTGGCAAACCTATACCAGTTACGGGATAGAGCACATGGACTTCGTGCAGAGATCCAGCAGTCAGAACAAAGGATTGCAGAAAGGAGGCTTGAAGACGAAAGCACAATTGCAGATTTGCAATTGGCATATCAATCAGTATACTCTGAGGAAAACAAGCAACATCTTTTTGCTTGGAAGGAACAATTGGCGTACAAGGTGAAAGCCTATGACGCTCATTCAGTAGAGTTGATTGATTACAGACGGGTAGTTGCCACTATTATCAACTTCGCAAGAATGTTGGTGATATCTTTCCCTTGCATGGAATATCAGCGTGAGGGAGGAGAATACGTCGAGATGGTTACTGTACAGAACCAGTTCAGGGATGTCATCCGTAGTACCTTTCTTGATGATCCAGATGGTTGCAAGCTGGCTAAGGTAGCAGCTTTATCAACCAAGTTTGAAGAGGCAGCATCTCAGTGTATGGACTTCGGAAATCAGCTCACAATGGGTGAGGTCATGCTACGACGCCACGTCATCATTCTACAAAGCATTAATTCCCCAGAAGCTGATGAAGTCAATCAATGGATAGAGACACTGCTGATTAGTGGCGAATTATAAATGCACCAAAGAAGGACGCCATACCCCCTCCAAGTGGCATTTATGAGACTTGAGTTTGACTTGATGCTTCTTTCCAAGTCAACTCAAGATGCTATTAAATGTAGTTGGAGTTAACTTGATGCTTCTTTCCAAGTTTAACTCCACTTTCCTTAAATCATGCATTGTCAGATCCCACTAATTAAGGATGTCTAATTGGCTTCCATGATTCGTGGATCTTAGATCTCCACTAAATGTGGATGTCTATTTTGGAGGGATACTTTACATTTAAGTTCACCTTTAGTTTGCTTTCAGTCAACTGAAGTAGTTTCCAGTTGACTCTTTGTTTACTTTCAGTTAACTGAAGTAGTTTTCCAGTTAACTGCTTGTTCCCCTTTTTAGGAATAAATCTTGCTAATTGATTGGCAAGAACTCATTGTTAACTCAAGGAGATTTTGGGGTTACCCACTCCTTTGAGTTCTATAAATAAGAGCCTTGGGCTCATTATTTGTTTAACTTTTACTTGCTATGCAAAATTGCTGCGCCATTGTTGCCAACAGCTTTGAAAGCGAATACTTGTTCACTCTTGGATGAGAGTTCGTTGGACGATTGTAATTGTGCATGATTTCGTGCCTTTGCTTTCCCAACTTTTGTAGTTCGTTGATGAAGCATTGAAGAAGAATATCAGAAGGCGCTTGCGTGATCTTATTTGAGTTATGTCTACGTCTTGTGTCTAATAACTTGTTGTCTCATTTCCCTCCTCGGATAGGAGTCCCTCCTCCTTGGATATTTGTTATTGACAGTTATCGTTTGATGTTGTTTAATGTGTTGACTTCCAAGCTATACTTTGGATAGGAGTCCCTCCTCCTTAGCAAGCTCGTTGGCCAAGACATCGTGATTTTGTTGTTTCTAGTAAACTCTTTCCTAAGCCCATACCTCGGATAGGAGTCCCTCCTCCTTGGCAGGTCTCAGATCTAGTTTACCGTGTAGAGTGTTTGCTTGTACCAACCTCATCCCGGTGTGTACCCGAGAGTTCAGAGCCTCGGTCATATTCTCGGGAGACGGCGAATTCAGGTGATCCAACCAAACCCATTCCCGCTCCTTTACCCTCATGCTCTGTTTATCTTGAAGGTATTGGATAGATAGAAGCTAGTTAGTCGTAGTTGAGATCTGCAGAAACCAGAGAAAAGCTTAGCTACGGCGCATTGTGTTTGTGCACCCTTGTGTCCTGCCGCTGAAGCATAAAAAGATAGGAACTTTAGTTAACATTTCCCTTCCCTACGCATTGCTCCCAGCAGAGAGGGACTTCTCCTCTTTAAATAACGAAGAAGTGTTGCAAAACATTTGAAATAGCTGAACGTTTACAATCAGCACTCCAGAGGTGCTAATTTAAACGCCAACAAAGTTATAGTTAGTTTTGGGAAGTTATTCCCAAGAAAAATTGAAGTGGTTATTCATGGGAAAACAATGGCTTTAAAAAGCCCATTATTGAATGTACGAGGGGGGAGGCATTTCTGATGATTAATAAAAAGAGGTTGCAATCTTTCTCGGGTGGTTTTTCCCCAATTGGGGTTTTCCACGTAAATTTGTGTCGTTTTCTTTTGATCTCTGTTATCTATCTTTTTTTTTCCCTCTGTAAATTTCTTTATGTCATTTGAAAGTATGTGTAGCTAATGTGTTTTTTCTGCAGCGTTCATTTGTCTTTGGATTGCTAAAAAGCCTGTACATTGTATGTTTGCAGCCGTTCCTTATGTCTAAACTTCAATTTTCTCTTTAACATCAAACGTTTTGTTTAGTATTTATATTTGGAGTATGCAGCCAATATTGTAACAATGTTTTGATTTAATACTACCTGTTCTTAAAAGATAGCACTTCTATTTCCAATCTTAAGCAACGCTTTCCCTGTGTCAATTAACACATGCGTTGAAGTTCTATTCTTCCTGCATTTCGATATGTAAATGATCTGTTAATTTATTAGATATGTTTCTTTATTCAACCGTGTATAAAAGCATATATATTTTATTGCTCGATTTTCTTTCTATTCAGTATTTGAATAATTGAATAACTAGCAGTTTTCCATGTGTAATCATTGCTTTACCCTTTATTTCAAGCTTTAGTAATTCCTGATAAACGTAGGAAAATTTTATGTTAGTGGCCAAATCAAATTAATAGTTGTAGGGTAATTGGGACATTTTATGTTTTACCGTTCCAATATCATTAAGCATTGAATCAATCATTGATTGGTTAGGGTTAAATAAGAGTTGATGCGTCTGTGTTTCACTTTGGCCACCATCTGTGATGAGATACGTTGTTGTCGAAGGAGAAACTTGGGAAACCCTTGTGCAAGATGGTAGACGCTGCTGTATCTAATCTTTTCAATGAAGTTACTGATAAATATTGATGACAAAAGTCATTTGTTGTATGTGGAATGGCTATTGCTTCCAGCACGCAGTATTCCAATATTTTGTTGTCATTCTTGCATTTTTTTTACCTTTAACTTTTACCTGCCAGGCTGAACAATAGTTTTCAATATAGGCGTTGTCATTCATGGCAATCTAAAATATGTGTAGAAATTGTGTTTTGTGTTGCCTACTCGTGAGCTTTCCTGAAAATGGAACGTTTTTTATCCATTTGGTATTGGTTGTTTAGGTAAACCATTCCGGTATTTCAAGTCAGTTATTTCCTAAGAATTCTTCGCATCTGATTTACTTTGTGCAGCTTTAACCGTTTCTTTTGCTGTAAGCCAGTTATCTGTTTTCAGTTCCATGTTGTTGCTGCATTAGGTTTCCTTATATAAACTCTAGAGTCCCTCACAGTGGCCGTTTTATATTCTTCTCTGTACCGCAGTCCTTCATATCAGGTACCTCCAAAACGATCCTCCTTTTCTCACATTTGATATGTGTGATTTTTAGCACTAAAATTGTTGTCATCATTTCTGAAATGTACAGTTCTATTAGCTTATTAGTCCTTAAAGTATTCCAAGATGATCTTTGAGTTGGCAAGCATCGCCTGTTTTTCACGTTGACTGTAGAGTTTCATAGAAGCCATTCACAAAACTGGTTACATCTAAGCACATAATAGACAGCCGCCTATCCAAGTAAACATTATGATTGTATTTGTTATTTTTGGTTGTAAATGTGGGTTTTATTACAGCTCCACAGCCTGGAGCATGCCCAGCGTTTACAGGGAGAATTGAAATTGAACCCGGATCTCCATTCCCTCCTTACCACTCAGTCACGCCACTTGACTTATTATGTTTCTATTCTGTATGATGATTATATCTGGCTTGCTTTTGGTCTCTCTTCAGGCTTCTCTCTTTTTCAAGGCCTTACAATCGTCATCGTTTTCATATGCAATGGAATACTATTGTGTACAGCGTCACTTTTCTCTTCAGTTTTAGGCGTACATTCACATGTCAATATAAGAAGCCCATATCCTGTGGTTTGTAGTTAGCATAGTTAAATATAAAGCCTTTACATACCCTTATATATGATCTGTTGGTCTGACAATGTTCATAGAAAGCACATGCCAGAGGGAAATTATTTGTAACAGAATTCTGACATGACCATATTTCATAGGCCATGCTTCCTTACTGTTTCACATTTCTACAATGGTTTCGTGCAATTATCCTGCCCTAAGCAAATCTTTGCTTGAGATTGTATGTTTGCGGAACGACTCCAAATAGTTCTATTGTTTCTGCCAATATCTTGTTTTTTTCGGGCCTTTCACCAACTCCGGTGATATACTCACATAAATACTTGAGTTCGATATTTGAGTAGAATATACGATGCTGTCAATCTAGTAAAGTTGTCTTCTGTTCAGTATTAGATGTTAATTTCCATCTCCTCTTCATTTAGTTATTTAGCAAGTAAAGTTTTAGTTTAGTATAATGATTGCTTGGTACTATCTCTTATTGTGCATGGTTGCTTTATAGTTCTTTACCTTCTAATCGTTTCGGATTATATGCTTTTGTTTGAAAACATTTAAGCATTGAATCTCTTTGCGCCGAAGAACCATGTATGGAGATTATTTCTAATTCAAATTATCTTTAATAATCATACCTTGTCATTTATCTCATTATGTTTAGGTTTTCTTTGTTAGCCCAATTTACATATATTTATATATTGAAAACAGATGTATAAAAATGAATATCCAATTTTAATGTATAGCTCAGTATTTCTATATACATGTATTTATATATATAAATTTGATTACATTTAGAAGTGAAAGACTTAATACAGATCAAAATATAGAAGTACGATTAATGTAGATTAATTAATAATCTTATAATATAGATATATTTTGTAATAATTATTAAATGGAGGAATGTAAATAGAAATAGATATATTTAGTTGACGAATGTATAGAGATTGATGAAGATTTGAATCTAGTGTATTCTTGTGTTGAGAATACTAAATGAGAGAGACTAGTGATCGCTTTACAAATAGAATAGTACGATGACCTTATTGAGTCTATTGATGTAACTCTTCTTGCATCCAAACAATGTCATGATTGTAGTAATAAGTACAAAATGGCTACATATGTCTTATATTTGAACCTTTGTGGCTTATTCAACTTCATTATTTTTTTTATAAATATATGTTGATATTAAGTTAGTTTAACAAAATGAGTTGATTTAATGATCAACTCATTAAACTAACTAATTAAAACTCTAATTTATTATATTGTAATTGATCATTAAATCAACTCATTTTGTTAAACTAATTTATATCAACATATATTTATAAAAAAAATAATGAAGTTGAATAAGCCACAAATGTTCAATTAGACTTTTAATTTAGATATGGTGTGATCATATAATAGATATATGCCTTGCTTGACCGCATGTTCTCATTGATTATCTTCATGCAACTTTGAGTCTGGTATTGTGCAAATGCACTTGACATTTATATTGAGCGAAAGCATAAACAAAACTAATGGTGTTTAATTTAGAGGTGAGTATTGGGTGTATTTGATTATGTTAAACTATTTAAACCCTATCAGGGTGAGAGTTGTAGTGTGTTTGCCTAGTTTGCCATTGTTGTCATTAAATCCATTTCATTACACAAGTTCTAAATTAAGTGTGAGAAGTTTATCTTTGATTCTCTTATTAATTTCACCTACTAATTAGTTATTTTGTTGCTAATCATTGAGTTAATTTAGAGAGGGCATTACAACAACGAGTCTTTGGAAATCAGCAATGTAGTTATCAATTGTACCCCACTGCTTCAATTGTGCCAACTCCTTGAAATGGAGTTCGGAATCCTTCTTGTCAAACCTCTTGATAAACCTTTTTGTAAAATCAGCGTATGATGTAATCTGGTCATGGGCCATAGTGATCATACCATGATGCCACCACTCATGAGCAACTTCGTCTAGATGTAAGGCAACATATTTGATGGCTTCATCTTCAGGCATTGGATTAAGCTGAAAAATATGTAAACTTTTAAACCCAAGCACATGTTGAAGTCTTTCCTAAACCATCAAAGAAAGGTAAACTCAATTTTCCAATTTTCCTTCTCAGATCATTATGGTGATCTCTGTTACCCCTATTGGGCATATGTCTCATCCTGAGGTCCATATAATCACGAAGAGAGATATCATGCTGAAATCCTAGTCCTACATCAACCCAATCCTGTCTAAACTGTTCCTACAATTCTATCAATGTGGTTCCATTATTTTCCTAAGGTTGAACTCTCGATGGAAAAACAAGCATCAAAGGTCTAGAGGTAGATGCTATTGTACACTGCTTGTTATTAATTGAATTATCTCCTTGACCATCATTGCCTCAGTCGTTGCCATTTCGGTTATTCCCATTGTTATTGTTATTGTTATTGAGCATGGTTCGTGTCATCAACTCCACCAACTAAGTCAAGCGTTAATTTGTTGCCCTCTGCTCAACCAACAAAGCATTGAGAAGGTCTTCCCCTCTTTGATCGTCCCCTCTTTCTCCCATCTCAACCTCTATATGTGCACCACCTCCTGTACAAGAGTCAGTGTCGCTGCCAGAAGGAGATGTCTAGTGTATTCCCAGAATACTAGAGGCAATTTCTCCTTCAAAGACCTGAGTTGGCTGACACTGCTTCTTAATCTCCCTATCATAGTACCTTCTCTTTCTGTCACTCATAAAACCTACAAGCTGGAAGGAACACCGGCTTTGATACCTGTTGGTGTTTCAATTCGCACCTCTAGAGTGTGTATTGGAAATGGACAGCTATGCACAGTATTAACTGCTCTTCTAATTAGGAGGGGAAGCTCCCTCTTTTGCTGATATGCGTAAAAAGTAAAGAAATCTATATTCCTATCTTTTTGACTAGGTGGGTAGAGGCACAAGGTTATAAAACCAAATACATTGCAACTAAGGTTTTCTCTACTTTCTGCAGATCTTAACTACAACTAGGCTAACTTTTAATCTATCCTATTTCCTCAAGAAAAACAAAGCAAGAGGATCTAGGAGCAATTTGGGAATGGTTGACGATAAACTCTATCTCAGGATTCCCAAGGAGGCGAAACACTCTATCCGAGGTGTAGGCTGAAATAAAGGTAATTGGAAACAAACACGAAACGGCGAGCTAGTTCTCAGGATTCCCAAGAAGGTGGAACACTCTATCCGAGGTGTATGCTGAAAAGAAGATTGCTAGAAACAACATCAAATGATAATCTTTATCTCTAAATTCCCAAGGAGGTGAAACACTCTATTTGAGGTGTAGATTGAAAGAAAGATTATTGAAACAACAATAGTAAATCTGGGACAGCAAATTGCATGATGAAACAAACACACAATAGACAATCAAACCAGCTTTATATTAAACAACAAACTGAACAAGGATTTGCAGCCATAAGCCTACAATCTTATTATTATACAAAGTGAACCAATATAGAATAGCAATATTGCAAGCAACATGGCACAGCAATTTGTTATCACAAGCAAAAGTTATTACTATTTCTAAACAAAGAATCTCAAAGGAGTAGGGAACCCTAAAATCTCCTTGAGTTCACATTCAGTTTTGCCAGCATGCAAGAGTCATTACTATTTCTAAACAAAGATAACCTAATAGTTAACTAGAAAAATTACCTTAGTTAACTGATCTAAAACTAAAACTAATTGGACTTTGCAACACGCAAGTCTTATTGATATGAGATTCAACTGATAACCAACATCAGTTAACTGAAACCTAACTGAAAGTTCCACCTCCACCAAAAGATATCCCCGAGGAAGAGATAAACATGCATGAAATCAGCAATCTAAACTTAAGAGTGATGTTGAGTTGACTGTTGCCTTATCCTTAAGAAAATCGTAAGATCTAATTGATTGTCTACTCCAAGCCATCATGAGCAATCATCTCCTCTAGGAAATCATTAACTGCATCTTCTTTAGGCACTTTGATGCTGTCCAAAATAACAGACTGTTTACTCAACGTATTTTCTCCATCTGTGATCAATCTCAAACATTCTTTGACTTCCTCAGCTGCCTTGTCAAAACTTGTTGACATCACAAAAAAATGATTCAACTTGGACGCCACAGGATCACCATCAAGACCATCACGGACCAAACTCTGGAATTCTGCTTGTACGACATCGAGATCGATGTAGGTACAATCCTCATGAAGATAATGGCGTGGGATCTATATGATGAATCCACTTACGAGCTTGATAGCACCGGCAACATCTTGTTTGATTTCAGCCATCTTTGTAGACACTCTTTCATAAATTTCTACTTTGAAGAGGTGTTGTTCTCTCCAAGCAACGAGCTTCCTTTTGTCTCCATCTGCTACAACGGCATCATATGCGATCGCCAAATGAGAAATGATGATCTCATCTCTTGGTTTGTTCTCTGCCATACTCAATTCAAGTTGTTGAATTCCTTGATGAAGATCATGAGTTTTGTACCTTAATTGGTACATCTTTGCAAGGTGTCTACCTCTAGTAACAAAATCTTCGATCCAGTCTTCCAAAAGCTTTCCACGATTGACTAATTGACCCAACTTTTGTTGATCTGCAGGTGATTCTAGAAGCTATGGAAGAAGAGCCACAATGTCTGAAGTCCCATGAAGAAGATTTGAGATATACTGTCACAACTGCTTATTTTCAGCCTTGAGGGTTGCTTTGTCTTCTTCGTCCTTCATCACCTGCTCTTGATGATTGCTTGCAGCTACCTTGAAGAGGCTCATGTCCACGTGTCGAGTGCTTCTACCAAGATTGGCTTTAACAAAGGTGAAATCACCAACCTCAACCTCATCCAGTCTCCTACCCTCTGGTGGTGTAGCCACCTCAATGACAATCTCTGCATCAAGATTCTGCTCTGTGTACTTTTTTCTTATCTTCTTGTTTGACGTGTTGTTGTGACCTTTTCACACATCGCCCCATTGCAAATGGGGACCCTTTTTTTTTTTTGCTTTTTGGGTTTTGCCTTGGCGTTGCAACTGCTAATCACCAATCTTTTTACAATGAGGAGTTTGAGTTTCTAAGGGTCACCCAAACCAAGTTGATATTTTAAGCCAAAATCAGTGTCTAAACACCACGGACAGACTCAGAAGGTCCGAAGGACAAGGATCGCCTGTGCTTTCATCCAATTCTGACACTTCCTACTTTTTAGGGTTTTCACTCTGGCCCCCAATTTTTTAGGACCTTTATTTTTGGCACTTTTGGACAATTTTGGGTTCCCTATTTTTTAGGGGAAAAAATTTTCTATTTTTAGAAAGTTTCTATTTTTGAAAGTGCTCGAGGCTCACCATTTAAGGAAACAATGTTCTCATCCACAGTATGAAATTTTTTGAAAAATTCATGAAAAATCATCATAAATCAGACTTTCAAATCACAAATCAGTCTAAAATCTCTGAAAATCATTGAAAATCTAGAAAAATCAATGTAAAATCAGAAAATATGATGCACCCAGCATGAAGAATGGAGAATCCTCTTGGAAGTCTGCCCAGCTTCATGAAGACATGGAAAAACCTCTTGGAAGTCCACCCAGGCTTGAAAGGAGATGGCAAAAACTTCACAAAGTCCGCCATCAAGTATATGGAAAACAATTATCCAAGTCTGACTTGGAAAAGAATGCCTCAAGTCCACCCATGCCAAGAGATGATGCTTGGAAAATACTTTATCAAGTCTGCCCCTTTACAATGAGGAATAAAATCCTTGAAGTCCGACTTAAGAGGAAAAAGAATGTGAAAATCCATCATAAATTTTGACTTGCATCATGTCAAGAAGCATTTGAAGTCCGCCAGTGCTTGGAGATAGGCGGAAAAGAAGGAAGGAAGTCCGCCCACCCCTTAGTATAAAAATTTAACACAGAAGAATGAATGGAACAAGTCCTAGAAAGTCCGCCATGCTTTAAGAGAGAGAGTATGGAAAATTCAACAAGAAGTTCAACCTCAAGAGAGAGAATGGAAAAGAATTCATCAAGTCCACCTAGAAGGAATGGCTAAGAGCTCACCAAGTCCACTGGAGATAGATTGAAAAAGAATCAAGCAAGCCCGACTTTAGGAGAGAGAATATTGAAAATCTTCATCCATCACTGGAATAAAGTCAAGCAAGTCCGCCCAAGGAAAAAAATTCATAAAATTGACTAAGTGTTGGAAGGAAAACAAGAAGAATGAAGAGGAAAGTAATGAGGAAATGAATAAAATCCTTGATTAAGGATGGAATCCTCCCAACTTACACAAGCCAGATTCAGAACTGAAAGCAAATCCACAGGCGAAGTTCATTTGAGCACAGAAATGGCCACAGAAATGGCCAAAATCTTGAAGGTGTTACAAAGTAGCCAAAATTTGGCTAAGTATGGGAAACACTTCATAGAGAAAATTCCAATTTCCTCCATTGTGGTGAAAGCGCAAATGCATTCTTCTCCAAATTCAAGGCACTTGAAAGAATATCCGGACATCTTGGGGGGATTTCATCTACAACCCAAGACCTATTGAAGCAATCAGGAAAGACTTAATAACTTTAAGTCTAAACATGTGCTCCAAGGCGAGACTTCCAATACAGGTGAGAAGAAGAAGCCAAAGTCGCAAAAGGAATCCAAGATCAAAGCTAGGAAGAAACCAGCACAAAGGACAGTCATCGGTAAAGAAAAATATTCTAAGGCAAGCACATGGAACAAGACCAAAGTGACCAAGGAAGACCTCCAGCACACTAAGGTGGCGCCTCGTCATCTTCCAACCAATCAAATTATTCCAAATCAACATGCAACAACTTTCTATTTTATTTTTGGTTCATATTTAGCAAAAAGGACAAGTGTCCTCGATTGTAATTTTCTCATTGGTCGAGAAGGAGTTAGTTAGGACAAACCCTAATTAGGGTTTTATTTTGTAATCTCGGCCGTTGATCCTAAATCAATCTTGGCCATTGAATTGTAATTGGGGAGCCTTTAAATTAAGCTCACCCCCTCATTTGTAAAGCATGGGAGCATGTTGCAAAACATGTTGAGATAAGTAATTGTTGTGTATGACTGCCAAAGTAATAAGTAATGCATGCATTGTTCTGATGGTGATTGCTTCTCTTATTTTGGAGTTGGCATGGTTCTTATCCCTCATCATAGTTTAGATTTGATTTCATGTATGTTAGATGAATGCAAGATCTAATAAGTATTGATTTATGGTGAAAATTTTGCTCATACTTTCTTTGAATGGATGATTTTCATTCAATGTGTAAAGTTAGCCTGAGCTTACTTTGTGGATGCTTAACTTCTGTCTGGATAAATATTGTTCAATTTGATGGTAGTTATTCATGACGTGAAAATCATAAGCACACTCCCTTGAAGATTGCACCCACTTTGTGTAGTTGTCGTTGAGCGTGGCGAAGCAAAGCGTGGTTATTGGTTTCACCAAGTCAATACTGTCTCTTGAATCCTTAGGAAGTAGATTAGAAATTCTAAACCCTTATCTCCTTTTTCAGTTTGTTTGATCCAGGACCCAAACAACAGAGCTTCATTGTCTAGAACTTCATTGTGAATTGAGCAAGCCTAGCATAAGTCCCTTTGTCTTACCAGCATATCACAACGACCATTGAGTTTATCCACACGTCAAGACCTGACATAAGGAACCTTGGAATTGCCATATGATCTTCTCGCAATCTTAGCATACGCGATGGTTTTTCAAGAGAGGATAGGGTATCTTTGGGCATTTTATTCTGATGTTTCGTGTGCCACAAAACACGCATCAACACGTGTCTTGATAGACACTACCAAACTCTGAAAGATCCAGCTGATATGAAGGCTTTCGCCTCCTTCTACCCAAATTTTTCTCAAGACAAGATGAATGATCTATGTTAACTTCTCTGGGAGAAACGGCTGCAGCTGTGTCGACTCTTGGTGAATGAACTAGCACTAAGACTGCGCGAACTGGCGATTCTAGTTTTGAATCTATCTAAATGGGAGAAGGCTAAGGAGATAGTGGCAGACCAGGAGATAAGGACCCAGCTTCAACTTGTACCACTGGCTCTACTGGAACTTCTGACAACTTTTCTAGTTGTTCTCGTTGACTTTCATTTCCTTTCAAACTCTTCGTTCTTCTACTAACCTTGGCACCTTCGGGTGGATTGCTCCATGTCTTAACTCTGGGTCTTGATCTTGACGTGGAAGGTAATGAAGAAAATACAATTGGAGACTCTGCAACTAGAACTACCTTCCGCCTCCTCTTGCCATCCAAGAAAAGCATACTGGTCTTGACAACTCGTCTTGATAGACCTCAACTGAAGTGCTCTCTTTGGCATACCAATCTAGTTGTCGAAGCGGCTGGCGAGCAACTTGATCTTTGATGAATGAAGTAAAACTTCTTTGTCATCATCCGACAAACCTTCAACATCTTCTGATAAGAAATCAGCAAGCTGAGGAAGAGTGAATCTGCAATAATGGCACCTACGTACTTCAAATTCATCCTCACAATTGACCCAAAAGTCTTCAAGTGTTGGCTTTTGTGAATGATTTCGCTCCAAACGAGCTGCAAAGAGGCCCAAAGGATCATACGAGCGCTTTTCGTTGAGGTACTTGAGATGAAGTTTTGACAATTCGTTGCTCATTAACTTGCAATCGGCTGCTGATTTGCATTTGTATATGCCCAATCCACATGGAAAAGTGAATGTTGTCTCATGGTGATTGCGTAGAAAAGAATGAACCTCATGAACTTGTCTCAAGAACTCCATGAACAAGACTTTGTCAGACAGGTATCTTGGTAGCACCAAAGGCTCTCCTAAGAAACCATACACTCTAATATAGGTGAATGTGGGAAATTGGATAAATCAATCTACCCAATTCTCCATTGCTGATTTGGCATCCGCTGAAACCCTTATGTGCATCTCGTTGTCAAGATCTCTCACTGTCTTCATTAGAAAATGATTGTTCACATGCTTGAAATCTTGTTCAGCTCACGAGGACTCCAACTGTGGGAAGTATTCATGCACACGCTGAACGCCAAGAGTTCCAATGGTTTTCAAGGTTCTAAAATTGCCTTGGAATGCAATTAGATAGACGAGATGTGAAACCATATGAAACTCATGGAGTTTGAGAAATCCCATGAACTGCTGGTGAAGAACTTCACTGATCAACATAGCCCAGTCAAAATGTTCCTTATTATTGACAATCTGGGAGATGACATAAAACATCCATGACCGAAAGATATTAGCTTCTTCTTGACCAGTGACCCGATTGAGCAAGGTATTAGGATAGCAATCTCATCTTTGAATTCTCCACACCCAAGCTTCTTTCGCAAATTGGTTTTCTGCTCTTTCAACCACCTTTGAGCGACCCTCTAAGATCTTTCCTTTTTTGCATGCCATATCTTTTCAGATTCCTCCATGATTATGATGCAATTATATGTACGGGGTGGAATGTCGAAACACTTTTCAACATCTCTCGGCTTGAGGTTGCAAACAACTCACCCATCTGTTGATCGAATTTGTCGTGTAGAAGGGTCATAATGCTTGATGCATGTAATGACAAACTCGAGATCTGACATTGTGATGGGAATAGAAGCTGCTACCAGCAATCTGCAGCACTCAAGATATTGTCTACACCTTCCAACGTGCTAAATTTGATCATTGGATGAGCATGGCACAATCAGTGTCAAAAGTTTTCAAGAAGTCATGAATCAAGACCGAGTTGGTCTTGTATTCAATTAGATTGAATTGCATTCTGAAAAACTACACTTTTGACTGTAAACTTGGATATGTTTGGACGAACTTCTGAAAAGGCTAAAAAAAGCTTCTTATGAGGCTAAAAATACCCTATCAAGGAGAAATTTGTAGAAAATTTTCTGAAACGTGCGTTGTGTAGAGAATGTATTTCTAAGCCAACCCAAATTATCAGAAATTCGAAAAAAATGACCTTTACTTAGGCATGCAATGACTTTTCAGGAACAGAAGCTGCAGGGGCTATAGGGGTTGCAAGGGCAATTTTTCCTAAAAAAAAATCTGGCATATGGGTTTTGTAGCTGCCAATGTGCTAATCAAACCCAATTTCTCTGTTTTTTGAAATGTTGACTTTTTCCAGAAACCCTAAAAATAGGGGGCAACAGGGCAATTTTCCCGAAAAAATCTGGAACATGGGTTTTGTCGCCAACGTTGTGCTCAACAAACCCAAATGACCAGATTTGTGAAAAGTTGTCGTTTACTTGGACATGCGAGAGAAAACCTAAGACAAGGATAGAAGAAATGTGAGGGGGAGAAGATAGAAATTATATTCTACCTCTGTAAAATGACGCCTATGCCTTGAATCCAGTTTGTTGAAGTCTGACAAACACACACCACTTTAAATCACCAATTTAAGTGACCATCAATGAACTTATATAACCAAAAGATTTTCGATAGCAAAAATAAGAACACGGCTCCTTCAATAATGTTGTGATAGACTTAGGGTGGCAGTGCGATGTACAAGTCCTGCTACTATATGCATCGA
>VDFB02255661.1:0-24614 GCA_007258455.2 Sequoia sempervirens
CACTGTGGAGTTCCCCTTCATGAAATTCCTCCTCCTCTGTATTTGGATCCTCATCAATCTCCTTTGTCTCACCTGGTTCACTTTGGGTTTCATGAGTGGGAGGGAGGTCATCATGCTACTTCTCATGAGAAACCATCGGAGGTAGGTCAGCCTTAGGCACACCATCCCTGGGAGAGGGAGTCCTAGACCTCCTTGCATATACTTTGGACTTCTCCTCCGAGCTTTCAAGATTTATTACTGGTGGGGAAACTTCTTCCCCAACCTTGGAGCTAGCATTCTCTGATAATTAAACAATTCTTCTCCTCTTAGACACAGTAGCACCAGCCTCAGGACTATGTTTTTCAGTCTCTTTTTGCTCAGGCTTCTTAGTCCTAGTCCTTTTCTTAGCCTTTGGCTTCCTCTGTTTCACTGTTTCCTGGTCCTCTTCTTCTTGAACGCTTTTAGACTAACTTTGATAGGGGAATCTAGCTTGCCCTTGCCCTTCGTATCCTGCTCGGTGGACTCCTCAGAAGTAGAATGGGAATCTAAGTCCCCCATCAGGGCATAGGTGCATTGTACTCCTTTGTTTTCCAACTCCCATACTGTGTGTTTGAGCCACATCTTGGTAACTTTGAGAATTGGATCCATCAGTTGCTTCAGCTCTGTTTTTTCCTCCTCTGACCAATCCACATCACCAATAGGCCTATCCTTTACTGCCTCATAGGCATGGTCCTGAATTACGTTCCCATCATCTTCCAATTGATTAGGCACTGCCCTTACATTATATAATCGAACTGCATCAACTGGAAGCCAGGAGAATTTCTTCCTTCTGACCTCGTATTCATCACTGCAGTTGGCCCAATAGTCCTTTAAATTAACCTTATGGCTGTACTCTCTACTGGCCTTCTTTTGAGCCTCCCCTGTGATGTCAAACATGGATCTCTTGGAGTGGAGAGACAAACCAAGAGCACTCAATTCTTCTTCTGAAGCTTGGGCAAAACCAATGGAAGGGCATACCTCTCCAGTGCCAATCCTTAGGGGAAAATCCTCACCAAATCCTATCTTATGTTTGTCCTTCTTGACAATGGCATCAAAATCACAAATCTGCCTAGTTACTTCTAGCAATATGATGTGGTCAGTGGGATACCTTAGAAGTTTATATGGGGCCTTTTGACGGCCATCAACCCGAATGTAGGAGAAAGTAGGGAACTGGACGAACCACGCCCCATATTTCTTGATGAGCTCCTTAGCCAGATCTGAAATCCTGACATGCTCTGCCTCCTGAAGCATTCTGGTGATGTGCATGGTAAATGCATCATTTTCCCTCTTGTAGTCAGGGCCTCCTAAATACAACTGAGGGAACACCTCATAGATGATGTCCTTTCCGAAAATTCCCTTTGTATCCAATCCCCTGTAGGGATGGAACCTAGCAAGTGCATAGACCAGATATGAGGTCATTGTGAAGGTCTTTTTCTGCAACACGTTGGACAACTACTTATGAATGACTTGGCTGATGACCCCTGCCCAATGGTAGTCAATTTTCTCTTGTTCCATCCTTACAATGGCATGGTACATCCAATTCTTGAATGTACTAGCACTCTTCAATCTGACCACCCTGCTCAGAAAGGTGATGGCATCGTAGTACTCCTTGAATTTTGCTCTGAACAGCTGCTTAGGCAATTTGGAGTAGTGGGACTTGGGCTTCTCTAGCCAGGAATTGATCAGCTGCTGTGATTTCACAGTTTGGTCATCGTAGAATTCTTGGGCTGCCTCAATGGTGAATCCCACCACATGAGATCTATCTGGCATGTTGAAGGTTTGGGCAATGGAGACCGGGTTGAGATTAGCAACAACTCTCCCTTGAGGCCCAATGATCCTCTGTGTATCCTGATCATAGTGCCTGGCGCACTCAAGGACCAGCTCATAACATTGTACTGTAGAAGGGAAACTGACTACGTGGGATAGGCCTGATTCCATCATCCTTTTGGTCACCAAAGGGAGATCCTCGGCCGCCATCCTTGCTTTAAACTCCTCATAATCCCAGAGGCCAACATTTGTATCAGTCACTTCTGACCAGACATAAGTGACCTTACTCTCAGGGACCTTGCTCTTAATGTCCAACTTGATCCTCTCTGCATCAGACAATGAGGAACCAGCCGCTACCTTGATTGACTCAGCCTGCATTCAACATGAAAACATAGTAAAAATCACAGGAAAGCAAGGTTAATTCTTCAAAACAACATGAGAATGCATCTCATGTAGTCAAGGCATCACTAAAATCCATATAAAATGATCACAACAAGTTTCGGGTTTCAAGACCGTCTGCGGAATCTGAGCGAGAGAGGAATTTTGGGAAATTCGGAACCAGCTGATTCCAACGGAGAAGTCAGGAGACACCTACTTAATCATCAACTCGATCATTTTTCATCAATAATTCACATGGGAAAGATCCAATTATGACATGAAATAATCATCAAATGCATCACAAATTATAATTGAGCCCAATTATTTCATGTTCCCTTATATTTCTTCAATTTTTGGGGAAATCCGTGAGGGACGGATTTCTGTGAAGAACGGGCCAAAGAAGAAGCTTTAGAAGACCCAGGAGACGACAGACTTCGGAGAAATCCAGACCTAGCAGACATCCGCGGTCAAGGAAAAGTTCTGGACCAATGGGAATTCCCAGAATGAATGATTTTGACATGAGTTAAGATCTCGCGAAGAATTCTCGGTGACATTCAGGAGTCTCGCCAAAGGAAATCACTAGGATAGGCTTCGCTAAGACTTAGGGGTTTTGGTGAAACATCCTTGCAAAAAGAGACATAGAAAATACCATCGATATGATCAAAGGACAGTCAGGGTAGGGTCTTGGCGAATGCTACATGTCTCACTGACTGGTGGGTTTAAACAATCACTCCAGCAAGAATAAAGTTTATCTATATGATATCCCAGCAAAGTCACAGAGTCTTTCTGAAAGCGATGGTGTATCAAACATCTCGATGTAACCAACAGGTAGTCGGGGTAAGGTCTCGGCGACAAAGGGGAGTCACAGCGTATTGGGCGAATATCGGTATAAGTTCTATGTTTGGCTAGAGGTCCCAGCGACTACACAAAGCTTCACCAACAAAGGAATCCCATCGGTATAACATCCAACCGACACACTGCAGTCTTAGCGAAGGAAGATCTGAGCTTGGTGAGAAAGGAAGGGGTCGCCGAAAGGTCTTGGCGACAGCCAGGAGTCTCACCGAAAATGAAGGTCTTGGCAGGAACAGGGATCTCACAGAGAAGTCTTAGCAAAAGATGGATGTCTCCCCGACAGAAAGACTTCGCCGAAAGCGATAGTGCTCGGTGAAAGGTCTCACCGAAAGCGAAAGTCACATCGACAGAATGGAAGATCAGCAAGACTTTAGGGACCCACTGTGACATCTCGGAAACTTGGTTTATCTTGTCAAGAAAAAGACTTCGGCGGAAGGGTGACATCGTCTGGGCGACTAAATACAAACCTAAGAAGGCTTCTTCAGTGAAACACAGGGTGATCGGTATGAGGTCTTACCAACGAATGGATGTCTTGGCGAAAGCAAAAATCTCACCGGCTGATAGGCACAAGGAATTTTTTCGGTGAAAGAACGATAGTGTCATGGCGAATAAAGTTCGAAATGGATGGATAATCCCGAGTCACGATGCTAGGGCACGATTTCACCCAGATGTCGAACTGACTATGGATTTCAAAATGTTTAAACTAAGGCAAACTAGGGACGGGCCCTTCATGAATTTTCTTTGTGTTCCAGGACCGCTTTAAGATGAAATCGCCTAATATGGCACTGCCCTAGGTTTCAAACCTCACCATCCGCCATTAATGCACAGGCCAGCTTGGAATTTACTTGTTTCACTATTGAGTCACTACCAAGGTTTACTAGTTATTCTCAGGCAAGATTCATTGAAACGTAGACATACAAAAGAGCTCAAAACTTGCCTGGGAGATGACAAAGGATGCAATACGGAACAACCCTAGCATGAAATAAATAACTAAACAGGAACTCAAATCCCACAAGCCCTCACAAAACCAACGTGCCATTCATAATTAAATTAAAAGCAGAGCAATCAGACACATACCATTATAAAGCGGGAACTGATCTTGGAAGCAACAAACATGAAGCTCAATGGCACCCACAAAGAACAGAGGCAAAAACGCACAAGGAATAGCCACCAAATCAATTAATTCAAGCCCAAACACCTCAAAACGAAGTCAATCAATCGCAAGAAATCACTTCTTAGCTCAAATGATGGAAAATAGTGAACATAATGGCACAAAAGATCTCAGAAATCAAGTAGGATCTAGCCTTCAAAGCACGGACGAAGCCATTAATGCACTCGATAAGACAACCAGAGAAGGAAATCAGGAATCCAACGATAGGGCGGAATCCAGGAAAATCCAGAGTAAGCGAAAATCCGCGAAGACCCAAAAGTCCCGAGCAACAAGGTTCAACCGAAATCCAAGCAGGATCCGGGAAAATCTGACCAGGGCAGAAAATCTCGAATCAAGGAAAAAGCCCAAAATTCATCCAAAACTTAAGATTTTCAATAAACAACCTGGGGAAAACACTTGGGCATTCAAAATAAACATTTAAACACATACCCAAGTAAGGAAAACCTCAAAAAGAAAGGGTCAAAACACCAAAACCGAAGTGAAAGAGGGCCCTTGCTTACAACGGGGCATGTGTGTGAAAAATTGCACAACAAATGGCGACTTCACTAGGGAAATGCTCCAGAGCATTTGATGACGAACAAGAATCAAGAACCTAGAATCTCTGGTTTCAATCTCACCATCGAACAAACAAGCCAAAATGCAAGATTTATAGAATCAAAACCAAAGGATAGATCAACTCCTCCATAAACTAAAAATCCAAGTGTGTGCACACGAGTTCATTTCCCTCTTTAAGTTACTACAGAAACCAAGTTCAGTCAAGTCAGGCTACGTAAGGATTCTAACTTCAAAAGCAACCTGGATAGGGCCTCGTTGCCAGTCAGGTGTCCATAGCCCCAACAAGGTTATCGTTGTGACTCTCTTGAACATAGCTCTACTGCCAACCAGACATCCATAGCCCCGGTAGAGGTATTTAGGTATCCCTGATAAGTTGAATTTATTCTTTTGATATTCAATATTTCACTTTTCTTTTCTTTTGATATTCAATGTATGTCTCTTTCATTCCAACCTACGAACAATGAAGTTCACACTCAGGGATGAGAACCACAGTGTCGCTAAAGCAGAAATAGGATTTTTCACTTGACAAGACTTCACAAGAATTCCTATAGTGACATCAGGGTTCTTAAGATATATGATGGATATAAGACTTCCAAAGTATTTCAAATTCAAATCCACACCAATGACTCAATCTTCTATAAATATGACATTAAAACTATTGGCAATAGCAAAGATTCCAACCATCCTTTCAAGATGCAAGACTAAAGTTCACCTAGGAAATACTTAGAACAATTCCAAAGAAGGTAGATTTTCCATGCAGGTGCAACACACCCAGGCGAAAACAGAGAAACCCCCAAAGCAAGAGCAGAGCAAAAACAAAACAAACCAAAAGAAAACCTACACTAACCAAAACAAATAGAAAAAAAGTAGAAAGGAAAACCCTAATCTAACTATATACAAGACCAAAGCTGAAACAACTCAAGATTAAAAATAATGCTTCAAATACTGCCCATTGACAAGCAGTGGGATATCCTCTCCAATGAGAGTTTTCAAATGAAAAGAATTATCTCCCAGAATTTCTGAGATCTGGTAAGGTCCAAGCCAAATTTTATCAAATTTTCCATGCTCTCCCTTACGTTCATGGGCTTTATCCCAGGAAAGAACCAAGTTAGAAATCCTAAAAGCTTTAACCTTGGCTCTCTTATCAAACCACCTCTTGACAACCCCTTGATGCTTAGCAAAGTTCTCCAGGGCTTCATCTCTCTTTTCTTCAAGGTGCAATAGTTCAGCAAGTCTTGCCTCATGTCTGTCTCCCTCATCATAATACTCATTGATGAACTAAAGGGTAGGAATTTTCAATTGTATAGGAAACATAGGTTCTAATCCGTAAACTAGGTGGTAGGGTGACATCCCTATGGAGGCCTTATGTCTTGTACAATCCACCCAAAGAGAAAATCTAAGTTGGGTATGCCAGTCTCTAGGGTTCCTTCCTAATAACTTGTGGATGACAGTCAGAAGATTCTTATTAGAGGATTCAGCCAACCCATTACCCTGTGGATAGTAATTGGATGTAAATTTTATAATGATCCTATAATCAAAAGCCCAATTAGAAAACTTTAACGATGAAAATGCAGGACCATTATTACAAACCAGAGACATAGGACATCCAAAACGATTAAGAATACTAGATTCAAGGAAGTTAATCACTACCTTAGAACTGCATTGTTTGCATGCGAGAGATTTAGTCCATCATGTAAAGTAATCAGTAATGGTGAGAATATACCTGTGACCAGTGGAGGAGGGTGGATTGATGGGGCCAATGAAGTCCATTCCCCATTGAGCAAAAGGTTTTACCTCGATGACCAGCTGAAGTGGGAGTGCTACATACTTCTCTCTGGTGGCCGCCATCTGACACTCATGGCATGTTCTGACATGACTATGGGTGTCTTTGAACAATGTAGGCTAGTAATAACCAGCTCTGAGAATCTAGTTTGCTATAGATGGTGCTAACCCATGGCCCGTACCATATCTGTCATAGAATTTTGACATCATTCTTTCAAATTCTGCCCTTCCCAGGCACCTTAAGTACACACCTTCGTGATTTCTTTTGTATAAGATAGCCCCCTTTAACATGAAACTGTCACTCTTTAAGCGCAGTGCCCTTCTTTCTACTGGATTGAGATGGTTAGGGCACCTCTGAGTTAGGAGATAATGAACAACATCATCATACCACTCTCCTGGAGAAACATCCTCCAAAGTATAAGCCTGAGCTGTAAGATCAGGGCCTATCTCTGCCATTGTCTTTGTGAGACCCTACCCTCTTACCAGCTTCATGGGCTAAATTTCCATATCATATTCTTGTAGCATAGTTACCCACTTGGCTCTTCGTTCTCCCAGTTCATTATGTATTAGGAGCAGCTTGACTGTAGGATCAGGAACTATAGCAAAGATCTTATTTTTTAGGATGTAGTGTCTAAATTTTTTGACTGCCCTGACTAAGGCATAAGCCTACTTCTCCACATTCAGGTACCTCAATTTTTCATCCTTCAATGGTGCGCTCATGAATGCTATGGGGTGTTCATTGCCTTGTTCAGATTTCTAAGTTAATATAGAGGCACAGGAGTGGTCAGAAGCAAATGAATATACATAGAAGGGTTTGGCATAATCGAGACTTACTAAAACTAGAGTTTCAGCAATAGCTCTCTTTATTTTAGCAAATGCTTTCTTCGTTTATGCATTCCACTCCACCTTGGCCTCCTACTTCAACATTGCATTCAGTGGTTTGACTATCTCTGCAAACCCAGTGATGAACTTCCTGACAAAATTGATTTTTCCAAAGAACGACTTCATTTCCTTTTTACTAGCAGGTGGTGGGATCTTGAGAATAGCCTCTATATGTTCGAGATCAATTGTGATCCCCTTTTCAGAGATGATATGCCCTAACCAATTACCTTCCGTTACTCCAAAGATGCGTTTATTTGTATTGAGGGTTATCCCAAACTCCCTACATTTCGAAAAGACCTTTCATAAATCTGAAATCGATCACCTCTCTTTTTTGGAAAGGATAGATCATCCATATAAATGATTATGCACTTACCAATTATATCTTTAAAGGCTATGTCCATTGCTCTCTGGAATGTAGCTCCAACATTAATCAATCCAAAAGGCATTCTTCTATAAGCGAAAGTGCCCCACTTAGTGGTGAAAGTAGTCTTATGTCTATCCTCATATTGTACCATGACCTGGTTATATCCTAAGTAACCATCTAGAAAAGACATCATCTGGGATCCGTTGACAATCTGCAACACTTCATCCAATGAAGGCACTGGATAATTGTCTTCATCCAATGAAGGCACTGGATAATTGTCTTTCTCTGATACTCAATTCAGGTTCTTGAAATCCACGCACAGTTTGTTTTCGCCATTTTTCTTTCGTATAAGAATCAGGTTTGCAACCCAAGTAGAGTGTCTGAATGGAAATATGATTCTCGCATACAACAGTTTCTGCACCTCCCTTTGTATTACAGGTTCCAGCAGAGCATTGATAGGCCTCTTCCTCTGTCTGAAATGCTTCACTCCTAAAGTGAGAGGGATAGTATGAGTTATGACTAATGTATCATAAGTCTTCAAGTCTTCATAACTCCAAGCTATCACATCTGGGTATTTGTGCAATGCATCAATGATTCCCTGTCTTTCTTCTGGGGTGCATACTTTGCCAATAAAAATATTTTTTACATCCTCCTAGGATCCCACATTATGCTTGTCACATTGTCCACTAATGGACTCTTTCCTAGTGTCTTGATCCTGGTCTCTGATCTTGTCTAGATCAAAGATCCTCTCTAGTTGCACCATTCCCCTGGGAATAGTGTTGGTTTTCAAATTGATTACCCCTTCCAAGTCTATCTCTGCCTCTTGAGGCTCAACTTCATCAATGATCTGAGATGCAAAAGCATATATGTTTGTGATAAAGTCAAGAATATGCTTATCATCTTCAAATACCTAGAAGCTGGTAACATTATCAGGGACTGAGGGCACTGGGGTCAGTTCCACTGTAAACTTCTTCAACCTAGAAAGAGATAGAGGCTACAAAGTGTTGGTTGCCTAGGCCAAGGAATCAGTTGTCTAGTTTTTACTTCGTGGAATCAGTTGGATGTTGAAGGTGTCAGATCCTTCAATAAGGTCTCATACTCTATGTCTGTAGTTAGTCATTCTTATGTCATGGCAAGAGTACTGCCTTCTAACTTGCTTGACTACTAATTCAGAATCTCCATACACTTGCAAGATCTTAATCTTCTTCTTCAAGGCCATCAACAATCCATGCACTAGGGCTTCATATTCTACTACATTATTAGTACATGGAAACTGGAGTCTATGAGCAACGAAGAATGTTTTACCTCTTGGACTAATTAGCTCAAAGCCAGTTCTCGCTCCTTGCTTTGATTTAGACCCATCAAATCTCAGAGTCCAGCAACCAGCAGCTACAAGGTTTCTCGCTATATTACTTGCACTATTACTATTGGATGGCTCTTCAGAAGGCATCCTTTCTCTTCCTTTGTAGTCTTCCTGGACATTGATGTTATCAATTTGGGCTACAGGATTAGTATACTTCTGTATTTGTCTTACTGTAGCTTGGGATAAGCAACAGTCCAATTCTGAATGTGAATCATTGTGTACCCTACACCAATTGGGCAAGAGTAACTCTTCAAAGTTCATCCTCCTTCCTAACTGAGTCTGACCTTCAATACATTTTTGAAGGAACTCTTGAAAATTGTCTAACAAAGCCAGCTGATTATCCTTTGGACCATCATTACTTTCAGTCGGTTCACCATTATCCTTAACTGGGTCCACTGGGGCTTCAACACCACTAGACTCTGTCATGAGGCTGTGAGATACTGTATGCAACATGAGGACCTCCTCCAAATCTAGTTCTTCAAGGGGAGCGGAAAGCATGTAACTACCCATACTTACTTCTGACACCAGAATTTCAGCAAAGGTTTTTTGATACTCTGTAATCATGTATTTCATCTTGGGTTCTCATTCAATTCTAATCTGATTAGGCACTCCTTTCAAGGGGAGCCACATATGGGAGTGATCAGTTGAAACATATCCATTCAATTCCCTGGTAAATTCCCTTCCCAAGATTAGGCCATAAGCATCAGGGATGTCAGCCACTTGTATATTAATAACTTGTTGAATCCTAGGATCAGAAGCAATCTACATGTGGATCATATTCAACTCTCCTACAACATTGACTTAAGTCCTATCTAGCTGGGTGACTTTCTTTTGGGAATCAGCAGGGGTGATACCCATAGCTCTACAGACACCAAGGGGCATGACATTGGTTGAAGCACCCAAATCCAGCAGGCAATTATGTAAATTCTTGCCAAATACACGGACAAAAATCAAGAATGGGGGAGTATCTATTTTCCCTTGGAACAGAGTTAGGGGAGTATCCACTTGGGAAACTTGGGATTTGTCCCTCTCTTTCCCTATACTCTCAGAGGGAATATGGTCTTGATTATGTACTCAATTTTTCCCTCTTATTGGCTGAGAACTAGATACTTTATGGACATTCTTAATAACTGATTTATCTTGCGATATGAAATTTGCATCATAAGAACCTAAGACTGCATTCCTAATGGATGAAACTCTTAATAGCTCAAATGCAAATAGATTTACCTTTAACTTCCGAAGTTCTTCAGCAACATATATGGCCAATTTTTCTTCATTTAAATCAGTGGGGGTCTCCTTCGAGTATTCCACCATCTTTTCTTTACTTGCCTAGCACTTCTTCTCTTTGGTACATCAGCCTGTCCTCCTTGAGGTAAATATTGCCTGGAAACTAGGGGCAATGAGGGATTGTTACTAGCATTGGGGTCTGGAGGCGTGTTGAAATTATTTGGTGGAATGGAAGTAATGAAGGGGCCTCCAGCCTTTGGGCGCCTATGTGGTAGCTCTCTCAAATCATACTTCTTGACAGGCCTCTGGAAGGTCTAAACTTCTTCAATGTAAGCTTCTTCTTCATCTCTGGGACCATTGTCATTCACTAGATTCTCATCAAATAAGTGGGTCATTTCATCTCCATTGCATACCTGGTTTGCCTCATCCTTCAATCAGTCAGATTCCTCTTCAGGTACATTTTCCTCACTTTTCAGAAAAGGAGTGTGATTCAGCACCAACACTGGTGAATCATAAGGAATAGAGGGTACAATTTTCTGACAGCTTGTATTGTTCTCCACCTCATACTGGAAAATTGAGACTGTTGTTTGGAACTCTTGATAGTCCAGCTCAGAATGCTGACTAGTCTTGTGGAGCCTACACCACCCTGATAAGGCAGCCTCAGCTAGATATACACCACTAGGAGGCTTCTCTTGGTTTATTGGCTGACCGGAACACTGATTGACAGGTTGACTGATTGGTTGATCCAATGGGGTGGGAAATCCTCCATTGTTGGGACTTGTATTCCAAGTTCTGTTCTGTCCTGACTGTTGTCTTCTCTCGAATCCTTGTCCACCACCTCGGTCAAAGTTTTGGCCTGAGGATTGCCCTTTATCATAATTTTTCCTTCTTTCATTATTATATCCCTAGTCTTGATTATAACCTCTATCATTGTTGTATCCTCTATCATTGTTATACCCTTTGTCCTGACATTGCCCTCTATCAAAGTGTTGTCCCTGTGGATTCTCTCTGCTCTGATTGGAATGCATGTTCCTCTGAGTAGCTTGCAACTAACTATTCTGATTTCTTAAGTAGGTTACCTCCATATTCATTTTCTTTATTTGTTCCGACAGTTCATCTAGTCTTTCATTATCAGGATTACTGCATGATGGTTGGTTTGCACTATTCTAGGAACATTTAGTTGCAGCATTGGGATTTAGTGACTAGTCCAGGACTTCAGAATTTTGCAGGTATGAAGAATAACTAGCCTGAGGTTGAGTGTGCAGGGGTAGATTCACATTTTGCTGGGGATAACTCATCGTGGACAACATTTGTCCCACAGGGGGTCCTAGGTGAGGGACCAGAGGCAACTGAGGTACCTGGTTCATGATAGGAGTATGGTGTGCAAGGGCTTGGTTGATAGCTAGAACTTGTCCAGGATGAGCAATGGGTCCTAATGAGGGTAAAGGCCCAGACAGATGTTGCCTTAGATTTGTGCTGACTTTTACAGCCTCTGCATATGCATCTAGTAAAATCTTAGGGGAGTTATTACTCCATTTCATAAAGGTAGCTGTTAAACTATCAAGTCCTTCGTAATAGACTTCTAAGGTAGTGGGTTCATCAACAACATAAGGGGCCTATAATCTGGTATAGGCACGATGAAACCTATTGTTGAAAGACCCTATGGGCTCATTGACCTCTCTCTTCACATTTGTGAACTGACGGTAAACCTCATTAGAACTAATGGGAATTTGAAATTTCTACAAGAAGGCAGCTTCTAGCTCAGTCCAATGTTGGATTGATCCAGCAGGCAAGTGGTTGTACCAATAGAATGCATCTTCCCCTAGTGAATAAGGAAATAACCTACATGCTACATCCTCATGATTTATTCCTCTATCTTTAAGGCTCGTCTGAAAGATTCTAATGTGCTCTTTAGCGGTTCTATTAGGATCATTAATATGGAATTTTGAACATAAGTGCTCAGGGTTTTTTGGCATAACATTGTAGATAGCGAAGCTCAGGGGAGATGGGTTGGTTGCCAGGAAAACCATTGGTGGAGGTGGGGGTGGTAATGGCTGATTTGTGACTGACTGAGGTCACGGACTGGGAATGGCCTCAGACTCAGATGAACTTGATGAAGATGGGGATGATGGGAGTGGATGAGATGGATGGGAAGATGATGATTCTCCCCTTTTGTTGGTCCTTCTTGGCCTAGTGGGGTCTGGTAACTCTTGAAATTCTTCCTCTCCTAGAGTAGATCTTGTTCTTCTTCTAAATCTCTCAGGAGAGATGGCATTCAAAAATCGATCTAGCTTGCTTGTTTGAGCCCTCCTTCTAGCACCAGTTCCTGTTGATCGTGTTTTCTGCATAATAACAGGCAGACAAAACATAATATCCTATCTCTCTTGAAAGGTAAATCTCTATTGGCAAGCCTCAAGAGATAACCCCAAGGTCTCTAAAGTCAGGTCTTGACAGTGCATAGAACAACTAAGTAACGAAATGTGAAAATGATGGTAATCACAATGGGACCTTACTACGAGTAAAATGCTAAATCAATTTTATCATATTTAACAAACTCATGAGCCTTCAATCCAAGGTTTAACCCAATGATTAAATAAATAGAAAAGGAAAAGGGTTTTAAAGAGAGTTCTAAATCTAATACTACTTTTAAAATTAACAATGTAAGTAACCAATACTCGAAATGGACCAATCCTTCAAAACTGATTTCTACTTGACCAAGATAAATCTACAATCTCACATAAAACAGTGCAATCTTCTGAGGTGTTAAGATTTTCAAATCATGAACACTCACTCAAACAACCCTTTTGCAATTGAAGTGAATGAAACTTCACAATATAACTTAAGCACAAGGAATATGAAAAGTCCAGGCTAACTTTGCAAAGCAACTAACAATCAGTTGGTTGTGAAAAGTATAGACTAAGAGATTGCTTCAACATTTAAGTATCAGACCACAAACATTATCAAATCGAATCTAATATAGATATTTACCAACTCAAAGCAATTTTAAAGATGGAATGGCAAAAACCATGCAAAACAAGGGAGCACAAATATGGCACCAAATCACAATGTCATTATTTGCATTCGAATTGTTCACTATAGCAACAATTTTAGCTTTCTGTTACAATATTTGCTCAAGGGAAACTACCTGCTAACTTACTCTACTTCTATATTATGATTACAATTTCTGACCTCCTAACTATTTCCAACTATCTAATTCTTCTAACCCCTTTACAAATAAGGCGACATGCCCAATATATAGAAATCCCCAGAAGTCTGTCGGCCAGGCGAGGGTTTTGCAACAATAACTCAGCACAATAACTCGGCTAGGAGAGTCTTTGAAATGGGTCAAACAGGAATTAAATGCGCATCCCATCGAGGTCGTCCCAGGATCCACAATGCAGCTCGGACGACACATGGGAAGATAATAGGGAAGCACAAATCGCACTGTAGCCTATCATTAGCTCTCTTCCCTAGTATCTCCGCGTCAATCTGACTCTTCATGTAGCTTCAAGAATGCTCCATCCCAGTTGGCCACAGGTGGTACTGGTAGACCCCTAAGTCACCTCTCCATGGATGCAATCTCGTCCCTTGAGTGTTCGACCGACCTATCCCAACCTACCTTGTATGCCACATGTTTATCAATAACTATGAGGTAGGTGGCCGCGTCATCCAGTTGGTGCTCAAAAACAAAACCATCATCAAGTGGTGCATACACATCATACCACCATTCTCTCAACTGTTCCAAGCTCAAATACTTGGGTGCGATCTTTCTTCTTCCCATCATGATTTCGAAGAAGGCAATGGAACCATTATAAATCTCAGTCAAGGTGTCATCAATCTGCTTCCCTCGTTTGTGAATCTTTTTCAACACCTTCTTCCTGATTTGCAGTGCCTCGAACCATTCCTAAGGTTCGGCAGCTCTAGAAGAAGAAAGAATCTCGTCGCTTACCAACGTCTCATGGGTGTATTCCATTAGAGTTCTAGTTTTCTGTAGAAGAAGGTTCGTATCCTCCTTATCTTGGGCCAACACTTGTTTCAACCACTCAGTTGCCATAATAGCATCTTTCCCCGTTGACAGGATCTCCTTAATAGCCTCATCACCCTTCTCTTGCACTCCTTTCAACCAATTCATCGTGGCAAGGGTGGAAGCTTTCATCTTTTCAAGCATAGTTATGGTCTCCTAAGGTAGAGGATTGGCAGCAGAGGAGGAGGGATTAATGGACTGTAGAGGCTTTATTAATTCCTCCAAGCACTTCCTGAGATTTTCATTTTCTCTCTTCAGCTCCTGCTTGGCTTTCATTTCCTTCCTCAATCAATCCACCATAACTACACTAGAGACCTCATAGTCCTCAATATCCTACTCAACTGATGTAGGCCCAAGATTAAAAGTCTGTATAACATAATCACTTCTAGCCACATCGTCTCTATTTTTATCTGGAATAGGGGTAGCAATATGAACAACCTTGTTATGTGTGTCATCCCTCTCAATCCATGAGATCACCCTAGCCTTCTTCTTGCCTTTATCTTATCCAATCTTGGCTAGTAATGCATCCCAGTTAGGTGGACTGTCCTCCACTACTACCTATTTTCTCTTTATCTCTTTCTCTAGCCAATTAGGGACAGTGGACTCCAACTGCACCCTACTCTGCCCCATTTCTTCTTCATGCTATTTTCTAGGCACCTCCTCGCTCAAATTATGTGTCTCAGGGGTCTCATCTGTTTTACTTTCTTCCTCCACAACATGCTCCTCTTCATGTGTAGGTGATGGATCCCTCATTGCTTCTACCTCCCTTGGAGGAGATTCAACTGCTTTAGTTCTAATAGGAGAGTCAGCATGTGCAACCATAGGGGACTGCATTATCTTTTCAATTTTTGCCTCTGCACCGTGTAGTTCCCCTTCATGAAATTCTTCCTCCCCTGTATCCGGATCTTCATCAATCTCCTTTGTCTCACCTGGTTCACTTTGGGTTTCATGAGTGGGAGGGAGGATATCATGCTGCTTCTCATGAGAAGCCATCAGAGGTAGGTCAGCCTTGGGCACACCATCCCTGGGAGAGGGAGTCCTAGACTTCCTTGCATATACTTTGGACTTCTCCTCTAAGCTTTCAATATTTATCACTGGTGGGGCGACTTCTTCCCCAACCTTGGAGCTAGCCTTCTCTGATAATTTAACAATTCTTCTCCTCTTAGACACAGTAGCACCAGCCTTAGGACTCTATTTTTTAGTCTCTTTCTGCTTAGGCTTCTTAGTCCTAGTCCTTTTCTTAGCCTTTGGCTTCCCCTGTTTCATTGTTTCTTGGTCCTCTTCTTCTTGAGAACCCTTAGATTTAACTTTGATAGGGGAATCTAGCTTTCCTTTTCCCTTTGGATCCTGCTCGGTGGACTCCTCAGAAGTAGAATGGGAATCTAAGTCCCCCATTAGGGCATAGGTGCATTATACTCCTTTGTTTTCCAACTCCCATACCATGTGTTTGAGCCACATCTTGGTAACTTTGAGAACTGGATCCATCAGTTGCTTCAACTCTATTTTTTCCTCCTCTAACCAATCCACATCACCAATAGGCCTATCCTTTACTGCCTCATAGGCATGGTCCTGAATTACGTTCCCATCATCTTCTAATTGATCAAGCATTGCTCTTACATTATATAAATGGACTGCATCCACTGGAAGCTGAGATAATTTCTTCCTTCTGACCTTGTATTCATCACTACAGTTGGCCCAATAGTCCTCTAAATTAACCTTATGGTTGTACTCTCTACTGGCCTTCTTTTGAGCCTCCCCTGTGATGTCAAATTTGGGTCTCTTGGAGTGGAGAGACAAACCAAGAGCACTCAATTCTTCCTCTGAAGCTTGGGTAGAACCAATGGAAGGACATACCTCTCCAGTGCCAATCCTTAGGGGAAAATCCCCACCAAATCCTGTCTTATGTTTGTCCTTCTTGAAAATGGCATCAAAATCACAAATCTGCATGGTGACTTCACACAATATGATGTGGTCAGTGGGATACCTTGGAAGTCTGTACGGGGCCTTTTGATAGCCATCAACCCAAATGTAGGAGAAAGTAGGGAATTGGATGAACCATGCCCTATATTTCTTGATGAGCTCCTTAACCAGATCTAAAATCCTGACATGCTTTGCCTCCTAAAGCATTCTAGTGATATGCATGGTGAATGCATCATTTTCCCTCCTATAGTCAAAGCCTCCTAAATACAACTGAGGGAACACCTCATAGATGATGTCCTTTCTGTAAATTCCCTTTGTATCCAATCCCCTGTAGGGATGGAACCTAGCAAGTGCATAGACCAGATATGAGGTCATTGTGAAGGTCTTTGTCTGCAACACATTGGATAATTGCTTATGAATGACTTGGCTTATGACCCCTACCCAATGGTAGTCAATTTTATCTTGTTCCATCCTTACAATGGCATGGCACATCCAATTCTTGAATGTACCAGCATTCTTCAATCCGACCACCCTGCTCAGAAAGGTGATGGCATCGTAGAATTCCTGGGCTACCTCAATGGTGAATTCCACCACATGAGATCTATTTGGCATGTCAAAGGTTTGGGAAATGGAGGCCAGGTTGAGATTGCAAACAACTCTCCCTTGAGGCCCAACGATCCTCTGTGTATCCTGATCATAGTGCCTGGCACACTCAAGGAGTAGCTCGTAACATTTAACTGTAGAAGGGAAACCGGCTACGTGGGATAGGCCTAATTCCATCATCCTTCTGGTCACCAAAGGGAAATCCTCAGCCACCATCCTTGCTTTAAACTCTTCATAGTCCCATAGGCCAACATTTGTATCAGTCACTTCTAACCAGACATAAGTGATCTTATTCTCAAGGACCTTGCCCTTAATGTCCAGCTTGATCCTCTTTGCATCAGACAATGAGGAACCAACCGCTACCTTGCCTGACTCAGCCTGCATTCAACATGAAAAAATAGTAAAAATCATAGGAAAGAAAGGTTAATTCTTCAAAACACCATTAGAAAGCATCTCACAAAGTCAAGGTGTCACTAAAATCCATATAAAACGATCACAACAAGTTTCGGGTTTCAAGACCATCTGCAGAATCTGAGCCAAAGAGGAATTTCGGGAAATTCTAGACCAACTGGATTCCAACGGAGAAGTTAGGAGACACCTAATTAATCATCTACTTGATCATTTTTCATCAATAATTCACATGGGAAAGATCCAATTATGTCATGAAATAATCATCAAATGCATCACAAATTATAATCGAGTCCAATTATTTCATGTTCCCATATATTTCTTCAATTTTTGGGCAAATTCGTGAGGGACAGATTTCCATGAAGAACGAGCCAAAGAAGAAGCTTTGAAAGACCCAGGAGACAGTGAACTTTGGAGAAATCCAGACCTGGCAGACATCCGCGGTCAAGGCAAAGTTTCAGACCAATTGCAATTCCTTGAACGAAGGATTTCGACATGAGTTAAGATCTCGCGGAGAAGTCTCGGTGACATTCAGGAGTCTCGCCGAAGGAAATCAGTAGGATAGGCTTTGCTAAAACTTAGGGGTTTCGGTGAAACATCCTGGCAAAAAGAGACATAGCAAATACCATCGATATGATCAAAGGACAGTTGGGGTAGGGTCTTGGCGAATGCTACACGTCTCACCGACTGGTGGGTTTAAATAATCACTCTGGCAAGACTCAAGTTTATCTATATGATGTCCCAGTGAAGTCACAGAGTCTTACCGAAAGCGATGGTGTATCAAACATCTCAATGTCACCAGCGGGTAGTCAGGGTAAGGTCTTGGCGACAAAGGGGAGTCACGACGAATTGGGCGAATATCGGTATAAGCTCTAAGTTCGGCTGGAGGTTCCAGCAACTACACAAAGCTTCACTGACAAAGGTATCCCATCAGTATAACATTTGGCAGACACACTGTGGTCTTAGTGAAGGAAGATCCGAGCTCGGTGAGAAAGGAAGGGGTCGCTGAAAGGTCTTGGCGACAGCCAGGAGTCATGGCGAAAGCGAAGGTCTTGGCAGGAATAGGGATCTCGCGGAGAAGTCCTAGCGAAAGATGGATGTCTCCCCGACAGAAAGACTTCGTCGAATGCGTGACATCGTCTGGGTGACTAAATACAAACCTAAGAAGTCTTCTTCAGTGAAACGTAGGGTGATTGGAGTGACATCTCCCCGAACTCGAAGGGTTACTGCGACTTGGAAAGAATACAGCCCGACGAAAGCGAAGGCGCTCGGTGTGAGGGACAATATTGTCACAGTGACCAGTCATGAACTTAGAAAAGGCCCCTCGGTAAAACACGGGGTGATCGACATAAGGTCTCACCGAAAATGAAAGGTCACAGCGAAGAGACTTCGGAAGGGATGGATCATCCTGAACTGCGACGCTAAGGCACGATTTCACCTAGACACTGAACCCACTAAGGATTCTAAAAAGTTAAAACCAAGGGAAGCTAGGGATGGGCTCTTTCATGAATTTTCTTTGTATTACAGGCCCGCTCTAAGATGAAATAACCAGACATGGCCCTGTCCTAGGTTTCAAACCTCACCATCCACCATTAAGGCACATGCAAGCTCGGGATTTAGTTGTTTCACTGTTGAGTCACCACTAGGGTCTATTGATTACTCTCAGGCAAGACTCATTAAAACGTAGATAGACACATGAACTCAAAACCGACTGGGAGATGATAAAGGATGTAATACGGAACAACCCTAGTGCGAAATAAACAAATAAACAAGAACTCACATCCCACAAGCCCTCACAAAACCAACGTGCCATTCATAATTCAATTCAAAGCAGAGCAACCAAAGAAATACCATTAAAAAATGGGAATTGGTCTCAGAAGTAGCAAACGCGAAGCTCAATGGTGTCCGCAACAAACAAAGGTGCACACACACAAGAGATAGCCACCAAATCAATAAATTCAAGCCCAAATGCCTCAAAACAAAGTCAATCAATCACATGAAAGCACTTCTTAGCTCAAATGATGGAAAATAGTGAACATAATGGTGTGAAAGATCTCATAAATCAAGTAGGATATAGCCTTCAAAGTGTGTATGAAGCCATTAATGCACTCGATAAGACAGTCACAAAACTTGGGGAGCCGACGACAGGGTGGAATACAGGAAAATCTAGACCACGCAAAAATCCATGAAGATCCAAAAGTCCCAAGCAACAAGGTTCAACCAAAACCCAAGCAGGACCCAGGAAAATCCGACTAGGGTGGAAAATCACGAATCAAGGCAAAAGCCCAAAATTCAATCAGAACTTAAGATTTTCAATAAACAACCTGGGGGAACACTTGGGCATTCAAAATAAACATTTAAACACATACCCAAGTAAGAAGAAAACCTCAAAAGAAAGGGTCAGAACACCAGAACCGAAGTGAAAGAGGGTCCCTGCTTACAGCAGGGCGTGTGTGCGAAAAGCTGCACAACAATTACTCCCTATAAGTGTGACTTTCTAGCTAAATTTTACCACCCTTATGCCAAATCCTAGCTAACTACAATGTTCTATATGTTAAAAAATATGCATAAGTTAAAATTTAGCAGCAAACAATTCAATTTCCAAATTAAATCTAAATTTAGAATTACCGATTACCAACCTTCCATCTTTAATTTAATGGAAACCACTAAATATTTGACTAGCAATTCCAATTTGATGGTGTTGCACCACATTAATGCATCAGATTTGTCATCATGATTCTTAATTTCGACCATAATACTCTGCATTTAATTCACACACCTTAACACACACATATTATTTCTTTTCAAATCCTAGATGCTGACGTGTTCTACCTTACCGACTCGATTTTCCTTTCTACATTGCACACATGGACATCTTCATGATTAATATGACTCAATAAAATATAATGAAATGACCACCATTAATTTTGAAATCTTCAATTTGCTCAATTCGTGATCTTCGTACTAGCAAACTTCGAAGCAAATTGCCACTAATTTTGTGAAAATTAATTTGATTTAATATTCCACTCTAGAGAAGCTCATCCAGTTGCCACCTCAATTTGCATTTTTCAAGACCTCACTCTAGGAAACTATGTACCGCAACTCCTTCGCGATTATCTATAAATTGAGCACTTCTCTTTCAAATTCTTCACATTTTCTTCCTTTCAATTATCATTTAGCTTTTCTGCTCTGCTTGTTCTTGCTTGCTTCTAGGCCATGGATACCCCAATTTGCTTGACCTGTGTTTTCCGCCAGAATGGCTTTATGGGTCGCATTACTACCCAGTGGCTTGGCAAAGTTTTCTTTTTGTGAACTCTTGGCTTTACTACACCAAATATGCACTTGGTCCTTGGAGAAATTTTTTTTGAATCTAGAGAATACTACTGGCTAAATTCTGACTTGGCTTCATGGTTTGTAGCCTCGCTCCTAGATCTTGGGCTCTCTATAGAAGAAGTTTGAAGGGCTGCCAACCTGATAGTGTGGCTTGATTTATTGGGGAACTTGGACTACATCTTGTTTGTTGCACACCTGACCATTGGGATCCCCTCTGTGGATGACATCCCTTGTTTTCTGGAATGAGGAGAAATAGTTCCCCTTCAGCCCTTTCTAACTGACCTCCATACCCTTGACTTTGACACTCACCGGTACCATGCCTACTTAGGATACTCTACTCTCATAGATGAGGTGTCCCAAATTGACTAGTTTGCCTCCTTGTTCTTGTAGATCAACTCCTCCCTTTTTCTTTTTGCACTTTTACAGTGAGAAAATTTTGTATTTCCATGTATATACAAAATATACACATATATATGAAACTTTTTGCATTTTTTTGTACTTAACCATGTATTTACTATGCATGATTTTGTTTATTTTCATTTCATAGTGCATTGTTTCTAGAATATTTAGATTTACTCTCATGTGTGTGTTAAATTAAGCAAAATTTGTTAACGTCGAGAATGAAACAAAAAACAAAACAAAGCAAACAAAACAAACCCTACAAAAGCAAACTAACCCTATCTAACAAAGAAAAACTACCCTAACTAAGAAATTTACTTTAATCTCTATCACTATTTTCATAGTATTCTTCGTACAAATTACAGTAGGTTTATCTTTAAATTCACTTGAATAGGCTTCAAATGTCCTACTGCAATAATGAAATACCATAAATTTTCTGCGTTTAATAAACGTAAATTCAAAGGCATGCTTACCAATAAATTGGCTTATACATGTATGAAAACAACCTCGTTAAAGGTCGATTGCACATACCTTTACAAATTTTTCCATACTCTACCTTCCTCCAGCCCTGATTCATGGTTTTCTTCTTCATTATGTTTGGTTCCATTAACGGTTGTGTTCATTTCTTGATTTTCCTCCTCTCTAAGATTCTTCAAGTCTTTAGCCTTGCCTTCACTTTTCACTTTGTTAGACAAATCAATAGAATAGTTTACACTATCATCAGAGAGATAGAAAGTAAAAACTTGATATTCTATGTTTTGTGTGAGATCAAGTAAATCTCCCTTTTTAGCTTGTGAATTTTCAGTTTGTAGCAAAAAAAATGTGTCTCCCACTTTGTTCTCTTGCTTTTCCACTTCATGATCATCTTCCATGTGTGAGAGGAATGATGACTCACCACTTATGTTTCCTCGTTTTCGGTGCGGTATTTCCAAGTCTCGACATTCTTGCCCATTTTCTTGCAAAACCTTAAGATTTTCTTCATAGCAATTGTAGTTAACAAACCATTTTGATTTAGCAATTAAGTTCTTTACATTTTCAATTTCACTAGGGTTATACACTTTATCAGAATTTGAAATTATTTTCATTAATGGTTCCTTTCTTCTAACATTCAAAACCTCTTCCGTTAACAAAATCACTTTATGTGTGGCCAAACTTACCCTAGTAAAAAAATTGCAATCAAGCTCACCATGGTCAGTTGTATCATGAATTCTACACCCAATGACCCTACCAAAGGTGAATAAACTCAAAGGATGCAATTTCTGTTTAAGAATTCCCCAAAGCTTCTCAACTTCCATGTTTTTACCACTGGCTTGCATAGACTACTGTATTACAAGCAACTCTCAAACCCATAACTAATACTAATTACAAACAAAATCAAAGGGAAAGATATGAGGCCCTCCTTCTAGTGCCAGTTCCTATTGGTCATGATGTTAGTCGCACACCAATAGTGCAGATAAATCCTCACAAATAGACTACGAGAACCTATCTTTACCTGAAATACTGAACCAGGACAACCTAAATATTCAGGTTGACTTAGCTTAATCCCAAGGCTCATTTAAGTCAGGTCTTGACCATACTAGGTTTGCATCAGGGTTTGTTGTGACAATGTTGTTAATCATGAGGGGTAAATGATAATTTCTAGTTCTAAAAGGAATCATAAGGTTCAGTGAAAGATATTCTCAGGTTGATCATTAGACAATACCATGAAATCGACAAATATGCAATAATATTTCATGAATTCCAAACAAATTTTCTATCACTTAAGTAGATTTAGCTTTAAGCATTCAACAATACAATGGAAACGAAAGATTTGCAATAAATTTCCATTCATTCATCTATTTTTTGGTACATTTTTTAAAATTTAAACATTTAATCTAAAATAAAGCATCAAAAATACTTGAAAAGTAAAATTGCTCTCGGGTATTATCCCCACATGCCCCAAGAATTAACCAAATCAGAGCAAACCACTCTATACTTCACCAAATTGCTTCACATCTAGGCATAGAATGGTGCAAGCTTTTAAAGAAGGGGGTTTAATTTGGACACTGGGTAGGTTTTGTATGCACTCTTAAATGATGCAACATACAGTCTTGTCTAGTTGAACAAACAACCAACTACAAAAGATAACAGTCGATAGCTTTCAAACTAGCTTTGATATTGATTGGTTCTATGTGCATATAATTTTTTAATCTAGAATGATTCAAAAAATAGGAAAAAAGAACAAAACTTAAAGAAGTTTTGGCTCTTCCGACATCCACAAATTTTTAACTTAACTTAAAATGAAACATCTTCCGATATTTTATAGGAACAAGACACAGGGAAGATAAGACAAATACATGAGAGGAAATCCAAGGGACGAATCATGACAAGGCATGTGGAATATGACAACTGGCAGGAGAATTTCCAATGAAGTCAACAGATGCCAACCTTCCTTAGCACATTAATAACTTTCAGGTGTTTTATCTTCTTATTATTGCTAGGATAATAACTTGAATTCAGATAGTATGTAGGAGATTTCCCATATATTCATAACGATTGCTTTATCATTATGTTCCTACATTTTGGTTTTACCTCGGGCTTTCTACTCTCAAGAATGGGTTACATCATAGGTTGGTGCTCTCTCTCGCCACATTCATAATACCAGGATTCCCAATATTTTGACATACTCAATCTCCTCTGCATATAACTTCCTAGAATGCGTCGCTCGATCTGGATATGATTCTATCTACGATCCAAATTTTCTAGACTGTCCATACCTGAATGTTGCATTACAATTTGCTTCTCCTGCAAGTACAAATTCCACACATTAAATCCCTTTTAAAAGATTCATAAAAATCTCATGAAAACAAAATCATTATTAATAAATCATGTTAAATCATCATAAATATCATGCTTTTTAAAACATCACATTCTCGCGTAATTATTCTATCCAAGTCAAGTTACCAGACCTTTGTACCTTCAAGAAACATTAAACATTTAACCTTTTAAACTTAACATTGTCACCCAGTACCCGATACTTGAGACCAACAAATTTTCCCACACCTCAAATTTTATCGAAACTCCCATTTTACCGGAACTCTGCTCCTAGATTGGAACATTGTACCTAAAACTTTGCATTAACATTTTTACATCTCTGGCTTCTCGATACTCGGTTTCCAATACTTGATACTCTTGAATCATGAAATACTTTTAAAAAATTCCTTTAACTTTTACCTTCCAGTGATCTCTTCCTCTAGCCAGCACCTGCCATAAGCATTAGTCTTTACTTGGGTCCCCAAGCTTTACAATCTTGGGGTGTGTTGTGAGATCACACAAGAAAAAAGAGCACTAGTAAATCACCATTCCAAATTATGTATGGGAGTATTCCAAGAACTCCTTCTAAATTGAGAAAGATGGATAAGGAGGAGAAGAGTAGTGTTGAGGTTGAAGATTTTGCTGAGCACCTGAAGAATTTGCACCAAGAGGTGAAGAAACATATCAATAAGATGAACTCACAATATAAGGCTCAGGTAGACCAAAAAATGAGGTATAAAGAATTTCAAGTAGGAGATGAAGTCATGGTTCATTT
>VDFB02255662.1:0-56112 GCA_007258455.2 Sequoia sempervirens
TAATGGGGAGGGAGTGTGTACTAGGCTTGGTTAATTCATCTTAAGTTTATGCTTTGGCAATATTTTTTTTAATTCATCTTAAATCTTCCTATGTCTAATTGCTAGGAGACTTTTGGTATGTCTTAAGGTAGGATGAGTGGTTGCATCAATGTTCTATTTCTCTAGGACAAGGTTTCAACATCTTCAAATAGTGAAAGTTAGTGCTCATAGTCATTTGAAACAACAACATTTTGATTATGTATGATGGTAGGATTTGATAACTTAAAATATCTATACTTCGAAACAAAAATATCTCTAACAACTCTAAGAGCTATAATGGGATGGCCACCATCCTGGGAAAGATTCTTCATTCTCACTTTTAGGTGTTAAATTTAACAATACCTTGATTGATGAAAGAGCCCCAAGAGCCTTTCTCCATGGTATCCAGGTACACATAGCAACGGTCTTCTCTTATGCGGTTGGACATGATTTAAAGAACTTAGCTAGGAATTAATCATTTAACCTAAGGTTTTTTCTTATAATGTGCCATCATTGCAAAAGTATGATCAAATTCTTCTAATATGAAGAATTGGTCTATGTGCCTCTAGTAATCACTATAAATGTTTGTAAGGATAAAATGACTAATTGCATCAGGTAGGAGAGAATCAACTTTGAGTTCTTCAAAGATTATATTCCTCTATTCATAATTTTTAAGGGTTGTGTGTGGAGGAGGTTATCACTACCAAGAAGGGAGGAGACATTTCCTTGCATATGTTTGTGGTGGAGGTATTAAAGAAGAATTGTGTGCCTTTATTTCCATTCATTAGATCTAGCTTAGCCTAGCATATACTTGGGCTAAGTCTACAATTGCTTCAAACTCATGTGATGAAAGCTATGTGTGATGAAATCCTAGACCTCAACCAAGATGTGGGTAGATTATGGGAGTTTTTCCAAGACCTGAGGCTGATGAATAAAAATGTGAAAGACTAAGCTATTTTATTTTTTCTTTCTTATCTTATACCATTTTATGAGAATGGGGGTGCCAATGTACGAGAAGATCTTTGGAAACTAGGCATGAAAATTGCAGGTTAAAGAGAATGGGGGTGCCAAACTTAGAGTACTCATTGTCCCTTAGTTGTTGATTTTCCCTGAGTGCCCTCAACCTCATCCTCAAGGCTAGTATTGACCTTTTTTTCACTCCTCCAAACTCTTCCTTGGCGCTAATATTGACCTTGTTTTAGCTCCTCCAAACTCTCCTTCGGCACTAGTATTGACCTTGTTTTAACTCAAGCTCTTCCTCGTGCTAGCATTGACCTTGTTTCCTTTCTCCAAACTCTTCACCTCCAAGCGTGAGTATTGACCTTTCCTTCTCCAATTTGACAAGCTACAGCCTAGTTTTAGATTTAGGTTTTAGGTATGTTAATTAAGAATTGAAAATTATGGCACCATTTAGCTAGGTTTTAATATTCTACAATATAGTTAAGTATATATTAGCTATATTTTACATAATAAATAATATAATTATTCAACTTATTATAATTATATATTATATTCTTTAACAAAATTATTAAATACATGTAAAATTATTATAATTAATAATTAATAATAAGTATATTTCTATATAATACAAAACATAATTAATATAATATATATTTAATATAATATTAATATGAGAGAGAGAAACTTAATTTTGATTGGTTGTTTCATGTCAACAATCCAAGGATGGCATGTGTCCTTGGGGAGTTATGCTCAAGGTAGCATTCCATTTGATTAAAGATATGATAATTCTCCTTTAAGACCTCTTTAATGTACCCATTGCACACTTAAGGAGACAAAGATAAATATAGTGAAGAAAATATAGAGAGAGAGGGAGATAATGAAAAACATACAAATAGAAAGGGAGACAAGGAGATAGAGAGAGGTAGGTAGATAAAGAGATAAGGATAAATAGATAGAGATATAAGGAGGGTGATTGATATATCTCTCCCTCTCACTCTATATCTCTCTATATCTCCCACTATCTATGGCACTCACTATTCCCCCTCTATCTATTGAGCTATCTCTCCCTATCCCCCCTTTCTCTCTCATTCACTCCATCTCTCCTACTCTATATCTCTATCTCTATTTCTCCTTTTTAGCTCCTCTCCTCTCTCTCTATCTCTTTCTATCCATATATTTCTCTACCTCTATCATGATCTCCCTATCTCTTTCACCATCCCCCTCTATCTCTCTATATCACCCCCTTTCTATGTCTCTTCCTCTCCCTATATATATTGAGCTATCTCTCCCTCTCTCCCCTATCTTATTCTCTTTCTCTCCTTTTCTACATATCTCTCTCCCTCTCCCTCTCTTCTTTCTCTCCTCTTCTCTAGCTATCTCCTCTCTTCTCTTTTCCTCTTCAACCTATCTCCCTCTCTCCCCCTCTTCTCTATCTCTCCTCCACCTATCTATATCCCTTTCTCTCCCTACCCCTCTCTATCTCCCCCTATCTATCTCTCACCATCTCTCCCTCCCTATCCCCCCTATCCATCGACTCTCTATCTCCACCTCTCTTCCTTTCTCTTCCCATATATCTCCATCTATCTTTATCTTCCCATATATCTCTGTCTCTCTCTCCCCATCTATCTCTATCTCCCCATATATTAATTAAGAAGCCATGCAAGCATACAATAGTATATGTTGGTAAAACTATAATAGTGTTTTATTAAACTATAAGTAACACTTATCTTTCTAATGTCAAGCCTTATAAAAATAGTGTTTTATTAAACTATAAGTAGATTATTGTCACCACTCTTCATTCAACATGAAATGTCAAATGTAGCAATTGTTTTGTTTCTTTTGTCAAGTTTCATTAACCAAGCTATTTATTGGGTTGAATAAAGTTGTGTTATGACCCTTTGTCTCTTTAAAATAATTAGACAATATTAGCGAGATTAGGAAGGGGAGAAAACTAAATTCCTTCAAAATAGGGGTAGTTGTGGGTTTGTTGGTTTTTTTTGTATACTATATACTTAGTTCATGTAGGATAAATAAGTCACTTTAGATCATTTTCTTAGTTTTGTATCCTAACTAATATAGAGTAAGCTTTTTCATTTTAATTGACTACTACATAATAGTTTATGTGTTGAAAGAATTGTTTCCATTCTTTGTAGTTTTTACATTGGAATACAAATCATATTTAATTTCATGCCAATATGCTTCTTTCATAAAGATATTTGTTTGAAATAAGTGCTTCATAACCCATCTCATAAAATCATAACCTATCAAAAAGGCAATAGAAATTTTCTAAAGAAAAGAACACTTGACCCAATCATAAGTGTATGGCCTTCGCAGAAAGGAGTGATCCACCTTAGCAATAACAACTTCCTAATTTAGACCTAGTAGGTTCAACTCAACCAACCTATCAACCTACCTTTAAGAGGCTTCCAACAAGTTTAGAATGACCAATTTAAAAATTCCTAACTCTCAAAGCCTGACAAAGAACAAAAGTTAGATTTCACACTTTGACTCCTTGAATCCTTGTAACAATGCAAACCTAGTTTTTTCCCAATAACTCAAAACTTTCCCAAAATACCAGAGAAACCCTTGATGGTTTTAGAAACCCATTTTGGAGTTATTAAACATACTTCAAGGGAAAGTACAAGTGATTTTGCACTCGTTGATTCCCTAAACAAAAACCTTATCTTGAGTATAATCCATCATAGTCACATATGATCACATCATTCTTGACCATTTGATATCATGAAAAACCTCCAAAATCTAGTATTCAAATAACCCATATCGACAAGAATTTGTGCAAGTCTCTCTAATTCATAAATCATTACATTCTCATTTTCAGCATATCGGCACAAGCACAAAAATGTCACACCGATTGTATTACATAAGAAGATATACAATGGGATGACACAGTTCATGGTCTCACCAATAAAGAGATTTTTTGGCAAGACAAATTCCATTGGGATAAAATGAAAAGGTCATACGGAGCATATATGTCTCACCAATGAAGTTCCATCAGCAAGAAACCTCTCTTGTCTCACTGATTAAAACACAAGGAGTTGTATCAGAAGGAGTCTTGGCGACATGAGATCAAAGGAATAATCATCGGGGAGACTTATAACATTGGGTAAATTACTGAATGTCTTAGTGATACACCATGTCTTGCCAATGAAGACACAAACAAATCAAGATAGTCATCGGGGTGACTCTTGGAGACATTTATATGAATCAGATGGATAGATTATGTGATATCAACATAATGTCTCCCTGACCAAAAGAATGTTTAATGAACGTTAGTCAAGCCTGAATAAAATGATCACATAGATTTTGAATTATCTTTCTGATAGAGCATTTGATGCGACAGTGGGTAAATTCAAAGATCTCCTACACTCATGTTCAAAGATAGGATTACTAAAGAAGACATATCAGGGAGATTGGCTTATGGTCTCATTGATGAAGGGAATCTATCAGCAAGACAAGTCATCTCGACATGAAAAATATATTTTGGCCCGAACGTTTAAGTCTCACCGATGAAGTTTCATTGGTGAGACCATCCTTTCTTTCATCGACAAGAGCACTAGGAATATATTGGCAAGACATGTGCCATCAATGTAAATCCTGAATTTTCCCCCAACTTGCTAAGTTACACCGACAAAAGGATATCAGCAAGAGTTATGGCGACATATTCAAGACCAAAAGAAAAGTTATTAGTGAGACTTATAACATCGGAGGAACCACTGAATGTGTAAGCGATACTAAAATTCAGGCCGATGAAGCAACAAATGAACCAAAATGATTGTTGAGGTGACTCTTGGTGATGTATATAGGACAAATGTTAACATCAATCAGATGTGTAGAGTGTTACCCCAATTAATAGAGTATTTAGTAAACGTTGGTTGGGGCCTAATGTATAGATCATCCAAAGTTTGAAGGTGTCTTGCCAGCTAGTTCATTTGATGTGACAGTAAGGAATTCAAAAATTTGTTACATTCGTTCCTAGAGTTAAAACATTAATCACACCATGGAGTACAGGTAATTTCATAAATAGAAAGGAAATCATTGCAAAATGAACATTATTGTGAATTGGTAGTGAAGGAAACGAGGAGACAAACAAAGGGCCAAAGAATTGTTTCAGTTGAAAGACCTCAATCAAAACCAGTAAGTCCTCTACATTTTAACTTTTTCATTTTTGCAATTTTAAGCAATTAATATGGAAGCCACAAGCTCGGGGATGTTGAAAGGTAGAAAAAAAAGTGAGAGTAGTCACCCTAAGAGTAAGAAGCAAAAAGTTGAGTCCGGAATTGAGCCGGAGGGTGCTGAATGAAAGCTGAATCAAGACTTAATTGATCAATTTCCTAGCTCTGGGTCTAGAGGTAGGGGCTCCATGCAACTGAGGGCGGAAGTGGATAAATTGGACAAGTGCAAGAACATAGGAGATATTTGGACCCCAATAAGAGGCTATGAATTGTTTAGATTCCACTTTCAATGAAGAGATCGTTTTCAGCCAGTTTGTAATATGTGGCATCTAAATTTGGGAAAAATGGTTTTCCCTAATGTGTTTGTCAATATAGAGCTAGTAAATTTGTTGGCCACCCCCTATGACTCAAAACTTAAGGCCATATGCGGACCATTTGGGAAACCATTCATATACATATCAGAGGCTTCAATATGTGAGGTTTTTAAGTTGGAAGGGTGGTGTAATGAGAAAATTATGAATGAAGAGTTGGAAAAGGAGTTTTGGAGAATGGACACCACTTACAAGGGTTTGAGGTTTCCCTTACATAGAATTAAACAATATGGTAAAACTATCCCACTTGATGATGGCAATGGGCCTCCATTCCACGTGGACTTATTCGAGCCCTCTATGAGATATATGTATTTCTCAGTAGGACAAGTGTTGGGTATGGAAGTTCCTGAGTATATGTCCATTGTTCCCATGGTAATTGCAGCTAACATTCAATGTCATAATTCTAGGTTATTCAACTATGCTTCATTTTTATCCAAGTGACTCAACCTAGCATTGGTGGCAATCAAGAATAAATTCCCTATTCTGCACCTTAGGCATTATTCTCTTTTAATGCTACTAGTATTGTACTTCAGACAAGGGTTAGGGATTTGGCCAGAAAAGTTGAAGGTTTCACAATTTGATAAAAGGGGAAATTGTTACCCATTCAACTGTGGACTGCCATTTGGGACAATAGGTTTGCTAATTCTAGTTTCCTATATTTTGAAGAATATTTTGTAAAGCCAATATATGAATTATACAGTCATCCTTGTGTGCACTCATTGTTTGATGAAATAAAATGCTTCCTCAAACCTAAGGACTTTAATGGACCAATTGATCACAATTGGGGAGACTAGTATTGCTTGGAAGATGCTACTCTGGTAAGGGTGTTTGGTTTTGAGGATTCTCCATTAATTTTTCCTAAAATAGTCTTGGATAGGATTGCATATTTGTAAATTGTAAGACAAATGGATTTTTCTAGTTTCATGAATTTTGGTTCATTCGGAAAACATGCATTTATGCCTAGTACTCTGTGCTTTGGTGATTTTACTATGCTTGCAAAGGAAGGATATGATTTTATCCTTGAAAAATTAATGTAGTATAGTATGAATAAGGGTCCACTAAGAGAAGGTTTTGATCCAGAGGGATATATCAATTATGCCAAACAAAGGATAAATTTTGGATGATATGATCATGTACCTTATCAATTTGATGACATGATTAGAAATTTGGAGGCAGAGGAAGTAGAGAGAGTGGTGGAGGAATACAACCAAGGGTTGTCAGATACAGGGTTCGATTTTTCTGGAGATGAGGAAATTGGAGAAGATATGCCACGAGACCTACTCAGTAGGATTTCTGGATTAAAAAATAAAGATTACAACTACCCTCCTAGAGAACTAAGTGTTGAATAGAGCCAACATTTAGACACCAAGCAAATGGCATATAGGTCATTTGTAGCAGACAATGAATTTTTGAATTATTTAGAATTCAGATCTTTCTTGTATAAGCAAAATGGCAAGGAGATAAGGGAGACAGTTGATAATATCACACCAAGCAATAAGGAGCATCTACTAAATAATTTGAAATTAATTGTGGATAGAGAAATGGCTAATATGACCCCCGAAAAAGGAAGGAAAATGTTAGAGGATGTTGGAGTTATGATCTTTCTAGGTTTGGATTTAAATTTTTCATTGGTTTTTTATAGCTTCTTAAAGGATAATATTGCCACACACAAGCTTAGTCCAGAGGGGGTGACAAAAATATATGTTGGATCCAAATATAGCCTGGATGAAGGATTCTCATGATATGGGCCTTGTATCCACCTCATAGATAGTTAGTGGTGATTGATATTGAGAAAGCATTTGGACATGTCATGACTCTGAAGGTTGGAGAGGTAGATCCTGTGGCGACTGTAGACATTGGGATTAAAGTGGAAAAACTAAATAAAACCCAGATACAAATGTTGATTAAAGAAAAGGAAAAGTACAAAATGAATAATGAAAGGATCATGAGAGAAATTGATCATTTGAAGGACATGCTAGGAGTCACAATGGGACCTCCTAAATTAATAACACATGGTGAAATCTCACAGGTAAAAGATCATTGGGAGGAGTCAACTGCATATTCACAAGGTAAATATGATACACTCACTGCAATAATTAGAAAAAATTAGGCCAACTTAATGATTTGGTTGAATAAGCTATGGGGAGCATATTCAAAGAGCCATGTTACAGGGCAGGAACATAAGAGAATTGATGGAAGGATTGAAGAAAAGTTATGAGAATTAAATGAAAGATATTTTCCTGACAGTGTGGCCATTGGTATGGGTAACGAAATTATAAAGAAACACAAGGACTATTATGAGGAACTGTGAGAAGATGAAAAAGGGTTGGTTGATGTTACAAATATGGGACTTCCTACACTATTTGAAGATGGAGAAAATTTGAAAGAGAAACCCAAGTGGATCAAAGAATGTGAATTGATGCTACAGGGAATTCTGGAAAATGCTACAAGAAAGGATTCAACATTGGACGAGAGTTGTGAGCACAACAAAAGGATGATAAAGGTGGAAATATCAACCAGGAACACATTATGAGATGCCAATACTCATGAACAACATGATTATCTAGATCATTTATCAAATGTTCATCTATGGATAAATAGAGCCTAATCTTTTGTTTTAATTAGTTAAGTAAAAAAAAACATTTGTGAAGGGATGTGTCCCTTCCAAGTTTTGATGTATTTATATTTGTTCTGTATTAATGCAACAGATATAGGCATTAGGAGATATTCATTAGATAGCTTTTTAGCAAAATGATTTCATATACAGAGACTCAGATGCATGTATTTTGATGGAGTAAATGAAGATATCTAAGTTGCAGATTAAGATTTTGGAATCAGTTGTTTGTTAAATTTATGCAGTTATTTGATTGTCTTCATTTTGATGCTTCTCTATTGTTTAAATTGATATAACAAGTTTATACTCAACTTATCATTGTACATTTTCTATATATGTGTGATCTGGTTATTTGGTTCTCTCAAGTAGGGATTAAAATCTTTTAATCAATCACAACAATTGGGAAGTGTTAGTTGGATTAATAAGAAGAATCACATAACTATAATTTCCATTCTCTCTCAAGAAGAGTTTTTCAATTATTCACTTGCACGTTTACATAAGTTGTAAACAATTTATGTGCCTGACAATTTGAATTATTGCCATTATTGAAATCCACATTTGTAGATATTCATTAGACTCCATATACCCAATAAGGCACTGGTCTCCCCTTGTATTCTTTATAATTTTCATTATTCTTATTTATTTTACACTTACATTTACAAACACGCATACATATGCATTTATTGTTTTCATTTATTTCTCATGTAGTTTAATAGTTTGATCGATTTCATATTATATGTGTTGAAGACTTTAGAATTTCAATTACATTAATTTATGGATATGTTGTATCTATAACACTACAAGACCATATGCTCTTTGCATTTACACTTGCATTTAGAAATGCACATTTATATACATAGATATAGATTTATTTAATGATATGTTGCATTTACATTTACATTTAAAATAAAATGCATGCATACATACATACATATATATGTGTGTGTGTGTATGTATATCATTTATATTAGTGTTCGGAAACAACCCATTAGAGTGCGCACATGGATAAAAATTCATAAAATCAGGATCTCACGTACATATTTTTTTGAAACCTAGGCTTGAACCTCTCATTTCACATGCTTTTCTTCACAAAACTCTTGAGGACAACAACTATACCTTCTTTATTTCTCATCCTACACCCTATTCATGCATCCTATAATTACAAAAGTATCCATAGGGCCTCTTACACAAGCTACATAATCACAAAAAGTGTAAGAGCCCCTTTATATTATGTTTGGGCTACAAAACCCTCAAAAATAATTAGGGGCTGTATGCAAAGAAATGAAGCTTTCTAACTCAAATCAACACCTTAAGCCCTCAAATTAGATTCAAATCAAATCTAACACATATATTCATGACATGGAATTGATTTCACATCAAAATATGGCTGCATGTGATCGTACAATGCTGCATAATAGGAAAAATACAGAAATTTTGAAAAAAACATAAATTTTCAAATATCGAGGAGCTTGTATTTTAAATCCTCAACCATCAACAACTATTACAATGATGACTTTATGCCTTTTAAAGGCCTTTACACTCAACCACTGAACAACCACCTCTACAACTGACTTTTTAATCTTTTATGATCACATGAAACATAAAACACACTAATTTCAAGGTTGTTAACATCACTATTGAAATGTTTTAATTTTTTGACCTTTCAAACATTAAAAAGTACATCATTAAATTAATTATCTAATGGCATAAAAATTAAAAAAATCATGAATTAATTCTGTAACCACATAAGTCAAATATAATTCTATCAAGAAATTAATATCAAATAGATAATATAATCGCATAACTCATACATTTCAATGTAATTGATCTTCTTCTTCATCCAACTCTTTGTTTGTATCATCCGATCCAGATTTGACATTGTAAGGATTGGTCATATCATCATCATCATCATCGATATCAGTTTCGATAATGTCATCATCCACATGGATATCATCTTCATGAACATTAACTCCTACATCATCATGATCTAGTTCCTCCTCTTGACATCTTCGTCCGGGACATCATCAACTAACTGTTGATCCTGATCATCATCTACATCATCTTCTAGTTCTTCAATATATTCTTCTTCCACCACATTATACTTTATCGCCTTCCTCTTGGATCATGTCTAACAACAAAATGACTCCCATTTACTTGGAACCTTGAGTAAAATACCCTGCTCACATTGGCTTGGAAGAACATAGGGCTCATTTCCACTCGTTCGATTGACCTTGTATTAACCATGGTAAATCCATTATCTGTTCAATAACAGTTCTCTCAAGATCATTTTCATCCAATCGTAGCCTATACCATAGGATGACGAACATAATTAATCTAAAGGACTTAAAGACACACTCAAGTATATTATCCAAAATACCATAGTATTAATTTTCTGAGACTTCTAGATGTATGTCGCTTCTAGATGAAACATTAGTCACCTGAATGACTACAGTTATACCAGAATCACAAGTTTTCTTCGTTTCATCCAACTTTTTGATTTGAAATTTAAGACCATTGCACAAAATAGCCTTGTGGTGTTTCACTTGCAATATGTCAAACATGTAAAAATTATTACAATATCGTTAGTTGATAAACATATTTATTCTTGGCCAAATGTATGCAAATAAAACAATCTCAACATATATATACATCAATATAATTGAAAATAATTAAATAATATGGGTGATTAATATATTTATACGTACCTGTTTATCTCTTAAACCATATGCTAAATCAATTTCCCTTTGTGTAACATTGGAATCTCCATTACAATGAGCTTCTTTAACCAATGAAGCCAAACCTTCCCATGTTAATGTGTGACTAGATTGTTGACATTGTTTAATCATACTGTCATCCAATCAAGATTGTTTGCAACATACAAATGTAGTGCATCCCATTCTCGACCAATTGTATCAAAAAAAATTGAAATTCACAAATGACATATAATTAGTTAAATACCATAGTATATGACCTTAATTTATAATTGATGTATATTGAATATTAATAATTAAATAAGTACAATATACATAAAAACCATATATAAAATTTATTCCAATTAATCTTCATGACCATCTTATAATTACCTCTCACTTTCCTCAATCTACCTTTCCCCATCAGGTACCCCCCTTTGAATTTGTTAATGGATTTGGGATCTCAAATGCGATCTACATGGATCTTTGCTGGAAAAATAGGAAGATATTCACTAATGTACACCATGGTCTGGTATACCATATATCCCTCCACCATAGAACCCTTAGGATGTGCTCTTTGTCTAACCAAAGCCTTCAAAAATTTCAAGTGCCTCTCAACCATCCACATTGACCTTGTGTGTACAAGTGCACACAATTTAATCTCCTCAACCTGGTGTATGAGGTAGTGTTCTTGTGCATTGAAAAATGTCAAAGGTAGACACTTTTGAATTTCACACATTAGATGAAGAATTTTTCTCTTCCAATAATTTATATCTTCTTTATGGATTTAACAAAAATATATTAACAAGATTTACCAAAAGTATACAGTATATTACATAACAAGTAAAACAAATGGAAATTATAAGATCTATACAACAAATTGAACAAATATCACTACTTACTTCATGTATTTTCTAAGATCATATATAACTTGCTTGACACTGTTGTTAAAGTTGTCTGGGAGAGATAGAGGTAGAACGTAATGCAACAATTATAAAATGATCTTTTCATTATTTTTCCAAAATTAGTGAACATAATACCCTGAAAAGTACATGCATCATAAAAGTGTATATAATATATCAGAATAATTATCTTAATGAAGGTATAGCAATCATGCATTTTCATCCCTGACCCAAATTCACTTTTCTTTGTTATTATATTGTTTATGTTTGCAACAAATCCTGTGGGAAATCAAATTTTTTGTATGACTTCTTTTATAGCATTACTTTGTTGCTCTATTAATAACCAAGGAAGGGCACTTATATTAATTTGGTCTCCATTGCTATTTAACTGAATGACATTTTTCATTGCATGATTGGCTTCTTGAATGTCACTAAAAATTTTGACAATTTTTTCTTTGTCATGCCTTCCATCTAATATTTTCCATAACATTTTTCTTATATTTTTTCTGATATGCATTGTATCAAACAAATTCACAATTTGTAGCTACTCATAGTAGGGAAAACTACTAAATTTTTTGGGATAACTTTTCAATCCTTGTGGAAGCTAGCCATTAATGCCTTGACGACCTTCATGAAGCATATAAGTTAAACAAATGAACAATGACAATCATTGTCAATTACAGAATGAGTAAACACAACACAATATAAAAATATAAATTCAAAACATATCATATATGATAGATAAATAATTTGATCCAATGTATAACCTTGATGATCAATTCTATTATATTCCAACTTCCATAGGTAAGGTGTCATTCTTCGTGGTTTTGATGTAGTCTCTTCTTTCCCATTGAAAAGATGTTTTTCAGTAGTTCAATACTTATGATTTCTATGGAGGAAGTGTCTATACTCATCAAACACATGCTTTCCTAAACTTGTTGAATGACGAGATTTCATCTTTGGACCACAAATTGGATATGCAAATTTTCCCTTTATTTGAAGACCTGCAAGATCATATATAATTGGATTAAATATGTCAATTTTTATAATTATATATAATGAATAAATTATTTAAAAAATATGCATGATATCTACTTCATAAAATTAAATATTGTTAAAGTGTAGTCAAATGTTATAACATACCACAAAAATGTGTTAGCCCTGGGGCATCATGAATTGTCCATAAAAGAATTGCATGGAATTGAAATTGTCTTTGTCCTATTGGTCTAGAGACATCATACATAGTGACGCCATTCCATAACTTTAGGAACTTGTCAATAAGAGGCTCGATATATACATTCATATCTTTAACTTGGTACTTACCTAGTTGAATGAACATAAACATTACATAATTATTATAACCATTTTACTGCAATATATAAAAATTAATGTACATGACTATTGAATGAAAAAAATATGTCATTATGCAACAAATAAGACAAATGAGATGCTACTAAATTAAAGAAAATTGATGTAAACAAATACCTGGAACAATCATTGATGACATTATGTGCTCCCTCTATATGGACATCCATGGAGGAATGTTATTGTTGATTAAAAAAATAGGCCACATTGAGTAAATAAATCTCAACTCTCCAAATGGATTGACACTGTCCACTGCCAATGAAAGCTTGAGATTACGAGGTTCTTCTTTAAAGTGTGTCAATTTTTCCTCCATGTCCCTAAATGCAGAACCATCCGCAGACATTCGAAGAATGCCATCTCCACTTCTATTTCGTGCATGGTAATCCATAAATTGCGCTAAGATTTCACACCTAAATAATCGTTGCATACATGGAATAATGGGAATATAACAAAGAACTTTGCAAGGAACCTTTTTTGTTAGTTGATCTATTTGATATCTACTGATATAACATTTCAGGCATTCTGTTGCAAATTCATGTTGTTTATGATATATAATGTGATCATTGGGCATGCATCTATTACTTGATACTCCATTCCAATATCTTTCATAATGTCAGATAAATCTCGGTATGAGTGAGGTAAAATATTTGATGATGGTAACAAAAATTCACCAATAAATCTACAACAAAAAATAATTTTTCAATATAGAAAATATTAATCGTACATATTTCATCCTTTATTTACTAGTGATGAACTAACAACAGTTAAAATAGATGAAAAAAAATGACATATATGACATACCTTAACATCTGTGAGATTGCTATGTTTGATAAACCATTCATAACCTTCAAGTTCAATAGCAACAATACAATAGAGAGAAGAGTTGTTTGGGAGCCTTCATAAAGGGGTGCATATGCCTTCTCAAGTATAGGTAAATCATGAACATCATCAAAGTCATCTCGATCATCATAATCAACTCTACCACTAAATGTTTCATGGATCAATGTATTTTTACCATCATCTTCAACTGTGTTTTCTGGTGCATGATCATGTTCTTCCATAGGATCATTAACTTCATCTTCAATATTCACAACTCTATGTTCATCCACTTGAAAATCCACATTCTCCAGGCCATGATAATCTAGATCATGTGCCCTAGGGCGCCCCACCTTTAGAATAATGATAGACACAAATAAACCATGATCATGATCAAGTGATTTTATATATATATATATTAAATGTTAAAATGATATAAACATTTACAAATTCAATCAATATAAACACATATAATGAACAACTTACCAATGGACGATAATCATGCCCCCCTTCAATGTGACCATGTTGCCTACAATGTTTCTCAGCTGTTGTGATTAAAAATTCATCTCGTCTTTAAGCCCTTGCAATTATTGCAAAGACAATAACATTTCCCATCACCCTTTCTTTTCAATCTAGCCCACAATCTATCAAGTGTCTCTTCATTTTGTTCTGGAGTAATATTATCGACATGATTTTTCTTTAGCAAGCTTGAATATTTAGATTTTCAAAAATATCAAACTCACACTCCAATAATTTTTATTCATAGATAGGTAACAAAATCTAATAATTTTGATATTTTACACCAAAAAAATTCCACATGCAACCACCCTTGCAAAAGAGAAGATAGTATGAAGTTAATGACCCCAAAAAACACTTTAAAATGCTAATTCCAAAACTTATTAAATTCTTATTTTACTATGATTTCCAACCGTTAGACTCCTAAAATTAGAATATTGAACTTGCACAAAAAAATCTGAAAATGCAACTCTGAAATTGCACAAGTCTAAAAATGAAATTGATGAGATGTTGCTTTAAAATATGATTTTCAAACCTAGAAGTACAAATCTAACTTCACAAATGAATTCTAGGAAAGGAAAATGACTACCCTCAACCTAGCGATAGCTTCTTGAATTTTTTATTTTTCCCAAGAAAATCGTCCTTAGTTCTCCACAAACTATCGTAAGTACAACAAATTTGCTAGTAGAGAAAATTCGTAAGTATAGAAAAACATTGTCACAATAAATAGTTGAGCTCACTTTTTTATTTATGTCGGCCTCAATTTTGACTTCATGTGTTCATTGAAATTTTGACGAAAACTCTTTGTCACAATTTTGATGAAAAACCAGGTTTGTTAAAATTTCAACGAACATCGGGGATAAAATTAAAAAAAATTGAAAATTACATATTAAATATCACTAGTACCCAACAATACATCTAATTATCCATCTTTCATCAGAAATTTTTGTCAGATTTTGCAGTCAAATGAGTTAGTGTGTTTATTTGGATGATATAATGATTTTTAGCAAGGAATTGGAGGAACACCTTATGCATATCCAAAGAGTTTATGAGAAGCTAAGGGAGGAGAAGTTGTTGATTAATTTGAAAAAGTACAGCTTAATAAAGAGAGAGTTGGTACTTGGGATTTATTATCTCAACATATGGTCTTAGGATGGACCCAAAGAAGGTGAAAGTTATCATTGAATGGCTTACACCAAGGAGTGCTACAAAGGTGAGATCCTTTCATGGTTTAGCAAGTTTTTATAGAAATTTTATCAAAGGTTTTGATAGTATCTATGCACCCCTAAGTAAAACAATGAGGTGATAGAAAAGAGTTCAGATGGACTACAAGGGAACTGAAGAGTTTTGATATGTTGAAGAAGAAAGTCATAGAGAAACCTATTTTGGCACTTCTAGATTTTAACAAGGTATTTTAGGTAGATTGTGATGTTAGTGGGAATGCCATTGGAGTTTTTTTGAGTCAAGAGGGTAAACCCATTGCTTATTTTAGTGAAAAGTTAAATGATGCAAAGGAAAAGTATTTTGTTTATGATTAGGAGTTTTATGCTATAGTTTAGGCTTTGAAGAAATGGAGACACTATTTGTTGCCAAAAGAGTTTATTTTATTTACTAATTATCAATCTTTACAATATTTGAATAGTCAAGGGAAGATGAATCAAAGAAATTTGAAATGGGTTGAATTTTTGCAAAGTTATGCATATTTTTTTTAAGCATAGGATTGGAATATCTAAGAGAGTTTTAGATTCCTTAAATGGGAGATAAAATTTGTTGACAAAAATCTAGATTGAAGTTTTTTGGGTTCAATGAGCTCAAGAGCTTGTACTCTAAGAATCCTGATTTTATAGAGGCCTAGAGAGATTGCATGGAGCCTATCACTTTGGATAGGAAAATATGGTTGGATTTCATAATCCAAGATGGCATGTTGTTTAGAGGAAGCTAGTTGTGCATTTTGAGGAGTTTCATGAGAGAGAACCTAATCAAGGAGAAGCATAGTGGGGGACTAGCCATACACTTTGGTCAAGATAAGACCATTTCTATTGTTAGTGAGCATTATTATTGGCCACAATTGTAGCAAGATTTAAATAATTTTATGCAAAGTTGTAGAGTATGTTAGATGGAAAAAGGAGTAAGTCAAAATACTAGGCTATATCAACCATTACCTGTATTGGAGAGGCCATGGGAGGATATTAGTATGGATTTTGTTCTTCGTTTACTGAGGACACAAAGACGATATGATTCAATATTTGTGGTGGTGGAAAAACTTTTTAAGATGGTGCATTCTATTCCTTGTAAGAAGACTAATGATGTTCATGTTGCAGAGTTTTTTATCAGGGAGCTAGTGAGACTACATTGTCTACCTAGGAGGATAGTTTCATATCGAGATACCACATTTGTTTGTTATTTCTAGAGGAAATTATGGAATAAATTGAAGAAAATTTTGAATTTTAGTTATGCACACCATCCATAGACTGATCGAAAGAAAGAAGTGGTGAATAAGAGTTTGGTTAACCTATTATGGTGCTTACTAAGAGATTAAGCCAAGGGATGGGAGTTGGTTTTACCACAGGAAAAATTTTCTTACAACAATTTTATCAATAGGAGCACTATAAATCACTATTCCAAAAAGCATATGGGAGTAGTCCAAGAAATCCTTTAGAGTTAAGGAAGATGGAAAAGGGAGAAAAAAAGAGTGATGAAGATGAAGACTTTGCTAAGCATCTAAAGAATTTGAGTGAAGAGGTGAGAACGCATATTAATAAGATGAATCTTAAATACAAGGCTAAGGCAGATCAAAAGAGGAGATATAAGGAATTTCAATTTGGAGATGAAGTCATGGTTCACTTGAGAAAAGAGAGATTTCCAATTGGTACTTACAATAAGTTAAATATGAAGAATTTTGTACCATGTAAAGTCCTAAAGAAGCATGATTTGGGAAATGCTTATGAGTTAGAGTTGTTGAGAGGGATAAACTTTTATCTTGTGTTTAATATTTCATATTTGATAGAATATCATGAAGGATTTATGGAGGGTGGACTAGAAAAATCATGGTGGAACATTCCAGCACCTACTTCAAAAACGGAGGAGATAGAAGAAATTTTGGATATTCACGTGGGTTGAAAAACAAGAAATGGGTAGTATACAAAATACCTGGTGAAATGGAGATGAAGGCCTATTGAAGACTCATCATGTTTATTTGAGGTTGAGGTTAACTATCTTGGTTTTCCTCTATCTCCTGAGAAGTGATAGGGTCACTTTTCATATTACCTAGGTGTTTGGTGTAGGAGCATCCAAGGTGTAAGAGCAATCTTGCATCACCCAAAAAAAATGTTGTTTATTTTCAATAAGGGCTAAATTTGGTAGGGTTATTATTTTTAGTAAGTTGGTATTTATGCTCATATGGACAAAAAATATTACATAGACCTCCAGAATGGTGAATTGAATCCAATGGTGAAGAAATCACTTTGATATAATTTTTCATTTGTGAGATATTAAAATTTCAATTTCCAAAATCCTATTAAAAATAATTGAAGTCAAATTTGAAGAACTTAGAGGCTCCAAATGGGCCCAAAAATTAGCCTAAAATCAAAATATACCTTTAGGTACTATTTTTCAAACAAGAATCTTCTCAAGAGATTTCTAACAATTTATTATAATTGAAAATCCAACAATTAAATCAAAATATATGATCCTGAGAAGTTGTACTACCACAATTAATAAAATTTTGAAATATCTTCTTGAGGAGGCTACACTTTCCAGAAGATGTTGGGGTGGTTGCACATTCTAGATAAAGAATACGAATGGGGGTTATAGAGTAGGGGAGAGAAGAGTAGATTGTGGCTCTAATTTACATATTTGTGTAATCAAAAATCCCATATAGAGGTAGTCTATAATATTCTAAATGTTGTAATTTTATTTTATGCAGATAATAGAATGTTGGTGATTCCTTCTTACAATTTTTATTGTTCATTCTTTATTATCATTGTGGGTTTGGTTTTGTAAGGGGAGTACCTTTCATCACATCTCTAAAGTGTGCATCACTCATGAAGTAATGATTCATTGAGTTAGCTCTTTATGATCATGAAGGAAGAGAAACCAAACTATGAATTCATACTAGATGAGATAATATACATTCCTCATGTCTAGCATAGATGTATATGTTTAAAATATTAGAATGGATCTTGATGAAAATATTGATTCTAAAATTCAAAACTTATATCCTATATGATGAGGATTAATAAATTCACAAGTTGATTATACTATATCAATCTTCCCCTATTGTGAGAGGAGAAACCCAAACTATAAAGATATATTTTTATGGAGCTCAATGCAATAATTGTGTAGGAGTAGGGATATGATTATTTTCACTAAAAAGGAATAATATTCTCTCAACTATAGATTCTAATTTAGCTACATGAAAAAAGAATTATAATATGAATCATTAATTAATTGAATTCTTAGTGTAGTTAACATAATAATCAAGAAATTGTAGGTGTTTGGGGACTTTTATTTTTTATTAATCAAGTAAAATAATATATTATAAAAAAACAAAATAATTAGGTCATAGTGTCATAGATTCTAGGACATCTTAGAAATCTTTAAGATTTGAATTTCTAATTGATTACAAGGATACAAAACATGAAATATAATGGCATGGCTACAATAGGCTCATAATTTGACTTAGTTAAATATCTCATAAGAAATAAGAACCATGTCAAGTAATCATAAGGTCATCAATCCTTGATAATCAATATCATTGTAAAGTTTTTAAAATTGATACATAAATACTATTTTTGTAATAATGAGATGAGTTCACAAGACAATTACAACCAAAAATAGAGAAATCACATGTAGATTAAATTCTCTAGTTGAAAACTAATAAGATCCCTAGATGCTTGATTACATTGGAGAATATATTCAGTCCTAATTATGTGAAGAAAGATAAAATAAAGTTCTCTACTAATAAATTTGATTATGTAGATATTGATATATTACCCAACAAAAGGGTCAAGGTTAGAAAAGTGTGCACTCAAGAAGATATTAAAAATATCATCATCTTATTATTTTCAAGTTATGACATGGAGTTGTGAATATTTAAAAGGATATGATAAGGATTTTATCCAACATACAATTGAACTCATCATAGTTGTAAAATTGGTAAGGAAAAACAAGGACCTATCAATCTAAAAATTGAGGCACTAATGAAGTAAGAGTTGATGAAGTTGATCAAATCAAGGATCATAACCCAAATCAAGAATTTAATATGGGTGTCAAGATTGTTTATTGTAAAAAATAATATTGGAGAATTCTAACTCTATGTGTACTTTAGGGATCTAAATAGAAAATCATTAAAACATCACTAACCTCTCCCATCAATAGAGTAGATATTATAAATAATGGTTTTCTCCAAATGGTTTTCTCTCCTTGATATTTTCTTAGTTATAATCAAGACTATTTAAAGGAAAATAATCAACACAAAAATACATTCACCACCAAATGGGAAACATTTTTTAACACCCAAAATACTGAGAGGGGGGTGAATTAGTATTCTCTGAAACCACTCAAACATTTAAACATACAATTCAAACAATCATATTCAATTTGCAATAAGGAAAGAAACCATCAAAGCATATGACACATGAACACCAAATTTTTACATGGAAAACCTAAAAAGGGAAAAACCATAGTGAGGATTAGCTCACAATATATTATAATTGGTTATAAGATATTACAGAAAGGCTCACTGCTAAGTGGAATCACTGTCCAAAGAATAAGATAAATAGAAGAGAGGGGTGGTTCACTGCCAAGATTTGAATTGATACAAATCCATCTACAATATATAGGAAATATAGTTCTACTGAAGCTCAAAACACTAAATCAACACACTTTATATTACTCTGATCTAACACTTTGCTCTACTTTTTATTTTTATTACATTCATATACTCTATTTAGTAATTTGCATCATCCCACTTAATTGTCACTCTTCAACACCAAATTGATCTTATACTTATACTCATTACATTCGCAAAAATATACAACATCAATTAGGTCAACCTAATTAAATGTATCATGCAAATTAATAACTTATCAGTTCAAGATTAACCATATATGCTTTGTTCCTTAATTTAAAAACTTTCAATGCATCAAATAGGTTTGGGTGGACCTATAATAGTTCCCACATAATGGATCAACACTTATCTAAACTTTGTACAACTTCAAACATATTAGGTCAGCACCACTAGTGACCTAACACCAAAAATATGCCAACTAATTATCTTCAAATTGATGTGTAAACCTCTAAACTACACACGACTTGGAATGTATATGCATTTGAAACTTTTAAACACTTCCACAAATCCACAATATTAGATATTCTTCCACGATGAAGTATGAACTAATCTTGAAACAACTACTTTGTACAGGAAACACTATCACTGACAAACCCAATATAATTTCATCCCTAACTTCTACACTAAATGTAAAAAAAATTGAAACTTTTGATTTAGACTCCTCTTACATCCAAAAAAAAATTCTTAAAATCACATACCAAAATACTTAAGGTGGATCAATATAGACCAAAGATCGGATGCATAGATCACTAAAAAATGTTGTTTCGATACTTAGCCATATAACCAACTCATTTGTTCTGCATTGGAGAAAAAAAATTGCATATCTATACTAGAATTCAATAATTTCAACCACATATGCATATTATATCAACTAATCATCAAGGTTCAAACACATATGCACATCGAATTGACTGATCATCAAGGTAGACCTCAATCCACAATGTTGACATCAATGACAACACTGTATATGCACACTATGCATCTCATGCTCATGTTTCCAACAAGCATATCAAAGATAGACTCCTTAAAATTCCAAAAATATCCCCCTTTTTCATTGATGGAAACATGCAAAACTCATCTCAAACTATTCTCCCCCTTTGACATCAAGGGAAAAGATGCAAAGCATAGTTATTGTTCTTTTCTCACATGTATTGTTGTTATCTTCTCTTCTCCCCCTTTCAGCGATTTTACATTATCAACCAACTTTTCACCAGGTTACACATAAACTCCCCCTAACTGATATATACGTGTACACATGAGAGTAACAAAATGCAAAATTATGACCAACTCCCCCTAACAGTGCCATCCATCAAATTGGATCAAAATTGGCACTAAAATATTATCCTCTAACATCCACATATATAATGAAGTCTAAAATACATAGAAAGAAAATAAATGTACACAAATCAATCAAAAGAGGATGGAACATTGGTTTATAACACTTAAAATTTTGGAAGGTGTACCATTTTACCATCTTCCCAGTGGTTCTTTGTTAGACCAAGCATGCAGTTCATAACCTTAAACTCCATGAGGAGTTCTTCACCTCCATCTGGAGTATTAGGTACCAGATTTAACTCTATTGCTCTCTTCACATTATTCAGAGCATTGGATATAGATGTAATCTTTGCATTCACCAGGTCTTTGAGCTATCCAAATTGCACTATAACCTTTTCTCTTTGCTCTTGTAGTTGGAAGAATTTTTCATGCAAATTTTTAATAGTTGCTCTAGTGGATCCATTTACATCATTTTCCAGATCATAGGCACTAGATGACTTATCAATATGGGACTTGATAGAGTCCATCTGACTCTTAATATTCTTAGTGGAACTGGACCACTTAATGCAAAATTGAAATAACACCTTGGCTTCATCAACACAATTTTGTGCATCCTTAAAGTTGTTCTAAAATTTATTATGTGCAGTAGAACACTTCTCTATTATATCCATCAACCTTTTATCATTCTCCTTGTTATTAATCTCATTTTCTAATTTTTCTCAAGAGTATCAGAATACTCTTTAAAAGAATCAAATAAAAAATTTAAATTATGTACACTAAATAATGAATTCTCAATACTTACATTGGGTACACTCTCTTTTAGCACCTTCACTGCTTTATCTATTAACTTCATGCTCTTTGAATGTGTTCACAAAATTTCTTTTTTGGCGGAGGTGTGGAATGCATCACCTAACTATAATTTGTGTAGAGGGGACATCTTTTCCATATCCACTTGTCCTTTTTGCATTAGTATTTATAGTAATTGGGAAGAAACAATAGGTTGAAATTGGAGTTGCATGCTTAACAAGTCCTTTAGGGAAGCTTCAGAGGTTTCAAAGGACTTTCCAGCTATGGAGATAGCCACCCAAGATCTAAAGGCCTATGGAAAGCACAAAATACTCAGAAGATCAATATGGCAAGAATAAATTGTATTCCTATCAATGAATGCAAAAAAATGTTGGATCTCAGTTGTGATCATATGGTTTGTCCTTGATGACAAAATCCCTTTCAGTTGATTCTACTTGTTGATTGTTTCAGATTGGTTTCTCATGCTTTATCTTGGTACAACTTTGTCTATATGGTTTACATGTCTTGGCATTCAGTGGACAGTTTACATTCAGAATCTTAATATCTTATGGTACTGATCAGTTTGAGCTTCGTGCAGTCACAGGTTATCTTATTTGTACATTGTTTCGGTGACAAGAAAGAACATATCAGTGTGAGAATGCTTGGGTCTCCCCGATCCATTTCTCTAATAAACGTCTGTGTTGCCTATTAGCAAAATGTTTCTGATGTCATAGCAATTTGATTTTACATACAGGTAGTTTTTGGCATGACATTGATCGTGGTCTTGGCGACAGAAGAAAAGTCTATCGACATGAGGTTTGTTCACCGCTGTGAGGTCTTACCGAATGAGTTAGGTCTCACCAACTAATACATGAAGTGGTTCATCGGCATAAGTATTCCCTATCGGCATGTTGTTTCATCGAGCGCTTTGTGTCTTGCCGACTGGCACAAGAAAGAACATATCGGCAAGATTTGCGGCATCAATATGATGTCTTAGTGAACCCATCAAGTCTTGGTGACTAAGTCTTATGAGGGGATTTTGGTGAGAGGATGGTATTGTCTCAGCGACAAAGGATATATCGGCATGAGTTTAAGTCTTCGGTATGTGGTCACAGCGAAATTACTTTGTCTCACCAATCAGAGGTTGAATGGGAACATATCGGCAAGAGTTTAAGGCTTCGGTGAAGGGTCATAGCGAAAAGGGTTATGTCTCACCGACTAATGCATGTGAAATTCTATCGGCAAGAGCTGGGCTGTATCAGAATAGGTCTCGGAAAAGAGGTTTTGTCTTGCCGATAGGGGCTCTTCATCAATAGGTTCTCGGGGAGTGTCTTACCAAACATCACATCTGGGGTTTCACTTCGGCCAGACTTGGAGTATTCGGTTTAGTATCTCAGCAAATTCAAGTGTGTCTCATCGACCGTATGCATATGGAGTCTTAAAACTAATGGCTATCGATATAATGTCTTGGCAAGACCTTGTTGTCTTACCAATCAGCAACAAATGGGTGCTTTTCGGTGAGAGATTTCATTCGATATAATATCTTGGTGAGGTTTTCTTGTCTTGCCGACTGACAACGTAAAGGTGTGCATCTCGGTAAGAGTTGGGGTTTTCAGCGTGAGGTCTCGGAGAGTGACCTTCAATCTCGCCGATGGAGCACAATGGGGGATTTTGTCGATATTGGATTTGACTTGTCTCAGCGACACACAAGTGGATGAATACTTTCGGAAAGACATGGTGTGCTCTACAAGAGGTCTCCCCGACTTTGATATGTCTCACTGATGGAATTCAAAAGGACTTTATCGGTGTGAGATTTGTTCTCTCTTGGCAATCTGAGGTGAATTCGGGGTGTTTCGATATGACATGAAATGATCTACAAGATGTCTCCCCAATGGTTTGAAGTTACAGCAACATATATAGAATGGATGTACTCATCGGCAAGAAAAACCTTATGTCACGGCGACCAAAATGTATCATGTGGACTTTCGGTAAAACAAAGACCTTTCTACAAGATGTCTCTTTGATATCAAAAGGCTATACCGATAGTGAATGGAACAAAAGGGCATCTCGGTGAGAAAGACTCTTGTGTCTCAGTGACTGAAACAAATATAACAGAAATGTGATCTCAGGGAAACATAAAAGATCTTCAATATGGTTTCTCCCTGATGGCAGAAGGTCATGGTGATGCACAAGGACCAAAGGAACGATCAAAATTATAATTTCCTTCGGCATACTTGTCTGGATGTCTCAGCGAATGTTTAACAAACTTTGTCTCTGTGGCCGATATGTGATTTTCTAAGTATAGTTGCATGGAGACATCTTTTGTTGGCATCAAATCTCTGGAAAAATATTCTCTGAGATTTTAGAGGATATGATTTTCCGTTTGTGGGCTGTCATGACTTTGATGAAAATCTTTCAGTTACAATTTGATATCTCCTGATTCAGCGCAGAAATTAAAAGCTCTATGGATAGGTGTTACTCTGATTTTTACCATCATCTACAGATCATTATGAATTAGCTTCATATTCTAATAATAGCAAGAGAGTTTCAGAATCTTGTGAAAAATGCTTGTTGAAGATTTCTTGATAACAGACATACTTGAAATGTATATAAAAACTAGTGTTGAAAACTGTGAAGGTGATGTTGGCCTATAATTCTGAGAGATAGTTATTTTGGCCATATCAAGAGATGTATTGGAAAAAATTTTAATAACAAGAGTTGGTTTCTTAGGGTATCAGGTAGATAAGAGTGTTGAGTTTCTTGAGCTTACTAGAAAATAGAGAGATCCTCTAATATTAATATTGTAATTCTGAAATCTGAGTAAGGGGTTGGTGCTCCTTGAGATTGGTGTCTCTAAATAAGGGGTTGGTGCTCCTTGAGTTGGTGCTCAGAAATTAGCCTATAAGGCATTGTTAATAGTGGTTTTTGAAGATTAAGCCAGTAACGCAGTTTAGGAGTGGTTTTTCTACCCTAGGAGGGTTTTCCACTTGGAAATTTTTTTGTCTCTTTGTTCTTTTGTGTGCTCATTGCTTTTCTGTGTTGTTGTAATTTCAATTCACTGTTGGGTTTATTACTATTCTCAATTTTGTGTATGAATGATTACATTCAACTCATGAATGCATTAATCAGAGTAATATTGAGATCAAATATGAGCCATGTTTTGGAAAATGCAAGATATCTCACTCAAATCATATTTTCATAAGTTGTCAAATAGACTGAGTTAATGTTGTCATATATTTGTGCTTTCAAAAGTGATTACTCTACTCTATTGTTGAAAGAAAAGGAAATCAAAATTAAACATCTTGATCAAAGTTGAAAAAGTTTTTGACACTAATTCACCCCCCCCTCTCAGTGTCTACCCATAACTCCAACAAAAAAATCAATGGAGTTGGTTTATAATGTGTGAGAGACTCTTGGTTATATAGCCAAGGTGATACATAAGATGTCATAAGATTATGAAAAGTCTCTTAATCTTATGATATGAGACAACTTATCACAACTACCTATGTCACATGTGTTACAAGTCAAAAGATTAGATAAAAACTAATGACAACTAACACCTTCTAGAAAGAGTCTTAGGACCTAAGTAAACATAACATGTGAATATGTCCCCTAAGTCCCTAGTAAGTGAAATAACTAGGTACGAGAAATTTATTCACACCAACACCCCCCCTTAAGTGTAACTTAGGGAGAATATTATTATGTAAATGACACCGAGATGCAAAGATGGGTCCCAACTACTAGGACATGTTAGGTACCCATGTACAAATGCAATGCAATCTGTCACAACCGAGGAAAAGGAGAAAACCCAATGGAAAAATCTCCTACCCAAAAGAAAGAAAAACAAGAAAAATACTCTCAAAAAGATAAGAAGTACAAAACCTCATGTGAGGAAAAACTCCCTCCATAAGAGATAAGGAAGAGAGACCATGCAACCCCCCCTCAATGGTGAGTCCCTGCTCAAATGTCATGATGTGAAGAGTCCCAATCTTAACTGAAGAAGGAGACAATGTAAAAAATATATGAAGAATGATGTAGAGTGGACCAAGGATGATGATGACTCCTCCAAATGTTCCTCCAAAAGAATGCCAAACCATTACAAGCACTGATAGAAAGAATCAGGTACCACTATAGGAGATTTCAACATAACTGGTGACTGAGCTGAAACTGTCAACTCAAGAGTAATTGTAGAATATATTGATGAAGAATTGTAGATGAATCAACACTACAACAAGAATAAGGTCAAAACCAAGGAGACAACTACATGAGTATCAACTGGACACTCTCTTGATATATTGGTATATCCCTATCACAACTTGGAGATAGGTACCAATTCTCTAGATGTAGAACCTAACTTCTGAATACAAGTAGATTGCTTCCATAATAGGAGTTTCTATATGGTATCTAGTCCATCACACCAAAATGCATGGGTAACCAGCTACTACATTCACTATGTATGTAGGAAATAACATTGGATACATAGATCAATCCAAAGAAGCATGAAATACGATTGAGTACACTGAAATAGCAAGATTGTGGCACTTTATTTTAGTGTGATTACAACATTAGAAGAGGAGAAATACAATAATCATGATGCAAATCTAGAAATATTGATGTAGAAGCCATGCAAAAATTGTGCCCTGAAGTAAATAACCATGAAAGATGTCTACTAGTAGATGTCAGTAGGAGCAACTGACCCCTTTTGACGAGGAGCAAATGATGCAAGACAAGGCTCGATCGGTGGGCAAATTTTTTTCCCAAGTTTGCTTCTTGATATGAAATTTGGTTTTTAAAAAAACTTAACTTAAAATTTTAATCTAAAAACATTATTAAAAATAATAAGGAAAATTATTCTTTTTAGAAAAAAAAATTTATTAAAAACTCTAGTTAAGAAAAATATAATTTTAAAATTTTTGAAAAAACTTTATTAAAAAAGTTACTAAAGAAAGCATGATTTTTTATTGAAAAACTTTATTAAAATTTAATAAATAAAAATTATTATTATTGTTTTATTATTAAAAATATTTAATAGAAAATTATAAAAGAAAAAATTAATTTTTTTTATTTATTAAAAAACTTTAATTTAAAAATTAAAGAAAAACTTTATTAAAATTTTATTAAAAAAACTTTAATAAAAAAGTGAAAAAGTTTTTTTATTTTAAAAAACATTAAAAAGTTTTTTTATTTTAAAAAACTTAAAAAAAAAAAAAGAGGGTATGTGGGCTGACAGGGGCATCGCCCACTATCACAACCTACAGTCTTGGCAAGGGGTTGTCATCCCATAGAAAGGTTGTAGGTACCACAGGGTACTCGATAGGACCTTTTGTGTTTCCTACTTTATAGGAAACAACTCTATAACAACTCTCCTATAAATATTGAGTTGTTTCTAGCAACTCAAACAAACACACTCGTACAACAAAATAAGTCTATACATATGACTTAACTAACCTTGCAAATATTCCTAACACTCATAATAACTATGTGAACACTTATTCTGAACACCCCCTTTAGTGTGAACATGGGGTGAAAGTTTATCACAATACTCTATGATCACACATAGTAGTCATCATAAGGTATGAGTAGGGACATACACATCTACTCATGAAAAGTGATAGTGGAACTAGCCTCACTATGCTTAGTATACCTTCATCTAAGGATAGGGACAAACACTTCTACCCAGGGAACGAAGGATAGGGACTAAAACTTCTATCCAAGGTCTTACATTAAGTTTGGATAGAGACAAACACATCTATCCAATATCAAGGTTATGAATAGGGACACACACATCTTCTCACAACAATTACGATTGGGGACACACACATCTAATCATAATCACAAACTTATGTGACTAGGTACAAACACTTCCAATTATTTATACCATCTTATGAATGGGGATAAACACATCCATTCATAGACAACCAAGAAATGTGATTAGGGACATACACATCCAACCACAACATAAAAATCTTGAACACTAGCCCTCATTGTCACATATGCAACCACCATTATAGATCATTGCCACTCTGGACATAGACGATATGAGATGGTTGTCACTGCCACCGGAAACCAATCTTGGCTTTAGTCATTTTGGCACAAATAATTTTTTCACTAAAGCAATTTTGCAACCCCATCGCTAGTGACTGACAAGAGGTTGTTGATTGTCCTCCAGCCTCCTTTTCCTCCTGCCTCCAATAAAATTGCTACTTAGCAAATTTTTCTTTTGAGGCTCATTTCATCAATTGTGAGGAAATAATATATCACCCCCCCCCCTTGATGTGAACTTCTCACATGGAGTGTTGGGTACCATCGATCATGTACTCCAATTATAAATGAGATAATTTGTATTCCACATAAATTTTCACAAAACAAATAACTCAACAATGATTTTGACAACACACTATATTTTGTTAGATGTACTTTTGATAACATGACTTGATGCTTATCGAATAAAACACAAATTTGCATATACTACTATTTGTTAAGACATCCTAAAGCATAACTTACAACCCCAAATTAGCACATCCACCTATGCTCGTATCTCCAAAGCATAAAGAGAAAGAGTTACCTACACCACTTTGAACAAGTTGATCTGTGAAACTTAACATTTCTCAACCAAAGCTCTTAATTCCATCTTCATATATTGTCAGTCTCTAAATTTTCAAAGCCAAACACTGCACACTAGGGCTCCAAGGCAAGATATCATCATTGTCTTGTAAAGAAAATAGATTAGTGCATTTCCAGGCAATGGAACATGCTTTCAAACTAGAACTCAAAGCCACGAGTGTTAGCCAAGGAAGATACTCGAAGGGCAATAAATGCATGTCACCAGAGAATGAGCCAACCTGCTAATAGGGAATATGCCAAGTGCATCGAAATTTACCTCACCAAGTCATGACACTGAGCCAATCCAAGCAGAGAACATAGTCTAAACCAAAACTACCAATGAGCTAAGGAAAAATACATGGGACCTTTCACCAATTAGAAGTCGATCCAAGGTTCTCCATGAGTCAATGAAGATAAAAATGTTGTTCTAGAAAATAGGTGTTGCCTCAAAGGAAAGCATGAGCGTCCTCTCCCAACAAACTTATATATAATGTCTTTAATAACCGAACAAATCCCACAGATGAAGGAATGGGGTATACTGTCAAATATAAAGTTGTTTGATAAAGCTAAGTAGTCAAGGAAGTTGTCAGGCAAGGAGCAAGCACCATAAATATCATATTTAACCATGACAACTCTCTCAGATCACCAATACTCTCTGACACTTTATCATCCAATTAGTTTACAGATAAATCTAGTCATCTCACAGAATTACAACCATACTCTACAACATTAGAGTGTGCATATAATAAAACATGGTTCACCTGCAAAAAGGGTTGACAAGAGAATGACACAAGAAAATAGTTACCAATCGATAAAAGAATAGAAGCAAGTTGTAATCATTGAATTTGCACGGACATGCTTTTTCAAGGTATTCAACACAAGCAAGCACTTATTATCACTTCTGATATATGATGCTCCTTTCCGTCATTGGAATTTCAAATGTTAAGATTTTGTACCCAACACTATACAGTTTGCTAGTCGACGCTCATATTCAGCAATATTGGCATCAATTTTGTAGCAACAATCACCACATTTAGTAATTAATAGCTCTTACTAAGTCATATCAATGTATAATTTTGGTGGCGACATGAATCAATTGGACTCCTTGTAACTGTGATCTCATCACATGCCTTATGTACCTCCAAGTTATCAAAGTAGGAAGGATCGTTAGTGGGATTCAGAAAGCACAAGAGGTAATAAAATAACAACTCTTATTCTCAAATGACAATAGGAAGAACCTCAAATAAAGCAATGGACTCTCAGTATCTCAACAACATAGAAAAATTCAATACACTTTCCTAAACTATCAACTACACTATCTTGTAAAAATTACATCTTGCATACTCTCATCTTCCCAAGCATTCCCTTGAGGGAACTATACCCAGTCTTGCTTTAATACCATATAAGAAATATGGATAGAGAAATATTTTTACACATAGAATAATAGCCTTCAATTTCACACTTCGTTCAATACATTTTGAAACATATATAGGATTTGTGTCTCCTACTTTATAGGAAACAACTCTATAACAACTCTCCTATAAATATTGAGTTATGTCTAACAACTCAAACAAACACACTTGTACAACAAAATAATTCTATACATATCACTTAACTAACCTTGAAAATATTCCTAACACTCATAATAACTATGTGAACACTAATTCCCAACCCCAGTACAGGGACCTGTCAAGCCCTAGGGCCCGCAAAAAAAAAAGAAAAATATATATATTTTTAAAACTTTGATTTAAAAAACAAAAACTACGATTCAAAAAAAATGAAATTTTATTTGAAAAAAAGTGAATTCACAATTTTTATTTATTTTTAATAAAAAATTGTACTTGTGCAGGTAGGGTCGTACGACCCGCCTGCTAAAAAACTTTTGCCTTCAAGAGCAACTTGTCCAAAATTGACAATTTGACAATCGATCTTAGGGTTCTTGGGCCTTTATAGTGCGATGGAAAGGTCGGTTTTGACCCAAAATGCTCAAAAAATATGGCTACCTTATGGACGACAAGCATTAGGAGTTAGAAAGGCATATATCTAACAATTAAATGCAAATTTAAGTAATAATGAGAGAAACTAAAACACACGAGAATAAATTATAACCACGAGAGGGTGCGTGGTTCACTTGTCGAGGCTACATCACCAAACCCGCTGACCATCAGTAATTTTATTATCCAATGCAAAGGCTATTACCACAATCTTGTGAATATTAAACTTTTTTCATTATGTTATAACACCCATCACGAACCCCTTTTATCAAGCAGAAGCTTCCAGATTTTAGGGTTCTACAAAATTGGATTTTTTCTTTTTTCATTGATTTTTCCCTTTTTTGGTGATGACGTGAAAAAGTAGGAGGAAAATTTTTCTTGGGGGCTGCCACCCTCAAACCCCTGCCTGGGGCCCAGCATGGCCCTGGACCCCAACAAGGATACATGTCAAGATGTATAATTATACCATAAGGTTTATCTGATTATAGCATGATTGATCACCACATGCCAACAATCTCCACTTGAAGGCGGTCGAGGGCTCCACACCAACACAATCTCCCACTTGGAGGCTGATCTGGATGACACTACTACAATTATGGCTCCACTAGAAATAAGTACCTTGGACCTGTACGCTCTGTTATGCTTGAATTCAACCTTGAAGGCCAATTGAGCTAAAGGAGCTCAAGCTTCTCCCTTGTCACGTAGCAAACATATCCGCTAGATTGACATCTATATGTATCTTGTCCAACTTGACCTGTCCATCCTCTAACACCGACTGAATGAAATGATATCTCAACTGTATGTGTTTTGTTTTAGAATGCAAGGAATAATTCTTTGCAAGATGTATAGCACTCTAGATATCTGTAAACAAGTAATTTCCAGCCTGTTGTTTTCCCAACTCATCCATGAAAAGTTGCAGCCATATCATCTCCTTTGTCACCTCTGTTGCAGCAACATACTCTACCTCTGTGGTGGATAAAGCAACCACCTTTTGTAATTGAGAAATCCAACTCACTGTTGTCCCACCAACTATAAATACATAACCTGTGGTACTCCACCTGGTATCTATATCCCCTACCAAATATGAGTCAACATAGCCTTTTAAATCAATGTTAGAGCCCACAAAACATAAACATTTCTTGGATGTACCTCTCAAGTACCTGAGAATCCATTTTACCGCATTCCAATGCTCAACTCCGGGATGACTCAAATACTTGCTAACAACTCCTATGGCATGTGCAACATCTAGTCTCATGCATACCATGGCGTACATTAAACTTCCTACAACTGAAGCATATGGTACCTTGGACATTTTTTCTTCCTCCTCTTGTGTCTTTGGACACATATCCTTAGTCAATTTAACATGACTAGGCAAAGGTGTGCTGACAGCTTTTGCATTCTCCATATGAAATCTCTACAACACCTTTTCAACATAATTAGCCTAAGATAAAAAAATAAAATTGTTTTGCCTATCTCTACAAATTTTCATACCAAGGATTTTCTTTGCTACCCCCAAATCCTTCATAGCAAAATATTTTGCTAACTATTGTTTTAGCTTACTTATGTGAACCATGTTAGACCCTGCTACAAGCATTTCATCAACATATAAAATAATGTAGTTGTCATTATCCAACCTCTTAAAAAAAATACTATGGTCAGAATTACACCGGCTGTAGCCTTGCTCAGCCATAAAACTATCAAATTTCAAGTACCATTACCGAGGTGCTTGCTTCAAGCCATCTAAACTTTTCTTCAATCTGCACACTAGTTTCTCCTTACCTTTGACCTCAAATCCTTGTGGTTGTTCCATATATATTTCCTCTTCCAAACCACCATGGAGAAAGGTTATTTTAACATCAAGCTATTCTAAATGCAAATCTTCAGCAACCACAATACCTAAAACAATACAAATAGAAGTCATTTTAACAACTAGAGAAAAAACCTCATCAAAATCAATACCCTTTTTCTGTGCAAATCCCTTTACAACTAATTTGGCTTTAAATCTCTTCTTACCTCCATCCTCCTATTTCAGTCTATAAACCCATTTGTTTGGTAAATCATTTTTACCTGTAGGCAACTTGCATAATTCCCAAGTCTAATTTTTCAACAAGGAGTCCATTTCTTCTTCCATTCCATACTCCCACTAAACCTTGGTAACCACCTGCATAGCTTCATCATAATATTTTGGTTCACCAACATCAGTTAATAAAATAGTATACAAAGAGGGAGAGAATCTTTCTAGAGGTCTACTTATCCTTGAAGATCGTCTAATAGGAGTTTGTGGTATTTGTTGTTGATGTTGTTGCCCAGCATGAGGAACCAACTGAAACATCATTGTTTGGAATATCATCTAACCTTTGCATAATCATTTCTTTCTTCTCATGTTGCAACAATAGATCTTTGTACAAAACTTTCTCTCGTGAATATGACATCCTTGCTTCTCACAATTTTCTAATATTCCAAAATCCCAAAGCCTAACCAAATTCATCAATGCCATATCAACAAATATACATTTCTTTTATTTTGCATCAAGCTTGGTTCTATTTTCATAATCTACATGTGCAAATGCTTCACAACCGAAGTTTTGAGAAAAGAATAACTCACCTTCTTACCTTCCATGCTTCCTCTGGAATACCACAACCCAAATGATTAGAGGGACCTCTATTAATTAAATAAACAAGGTGTTTCACAGTCTGTACATTTTTAAAAGTGACCCTAGCATGCAATCTCATGAATGGGTGCAGCTCCATTATTGTTCTATTAAGTACTCGGCCCTCCATTTTCTGTGGAGTTCTTTGGGACTGTACTTTCCCTGAATACCATTAGAGGAACAATAATCTTCAAACTCTTTGCTGCAATACTCACCACCATTGCTCAGATCTGAGACATTTTAGCTTTTTACTGTCTCATTCTCAACCAAGCTTCTCCATTTTTTAAAAGTTTCAAATACATCAGTTTATGCCAAAGGAAATAAATCCATGCCTTCCTAGTTGCATCATCAATGAATATAACATAATACAGAGAGCCATCGAGAGAAGATACCTGAGCTAGTCCCCATACATCCGTATGCACAAGCTCCAATTTCTCATCTTTCTTTTGCTTCCCATCCTTGAGAAAACTTACTCTCTTTTGTTTTCCATACACACAACTTTCACCGAAATCCATATTAACACATTTTAGACCTGGTAAAACATTATTTGAATCAAGTACTTTCATACCTTTTGCACTCATATGCCCAAGTCTATTATGCCACAGTGTTGATTCAGAGTCCACAGTAATTGTATGATCTTCTACCTACTGAACTGCAGCAACTGTTCCTGAACATTGACCTTTTTTTTGTAACAATTAAAGTAGAAGGAACAATATGAATTGTACAAAGATATAATGTGCCTACTTTCACACCTTTTGCTACCACTAAGGCACCCTTTGTGACCTTCCAATTTTTATCACTAAATGTAACAACACAACCTTCATCATCTAGTTGCCCTGCTGAAATTAAATTTATGCTTAACTTTGGAACATGCCTTACCTCATGTAGTAGCCAATGATTCCCATTCTGCAACTTAATCTTGATTCTTCCCTTTCCAACAATTTGAAAGGGTTCATTATCTCCTAAATAAACCAGCCCAAAATCCCCTTGGACATAATCAAGAAAATAACTTCTATGGGGGCTAGCATGAAATGAAGCCCCTGAATCTAACACCTAAAATCATCAGCATTATCAAGGGAAAGAATCAAAGCATCCTCATCAAATTTATTACTTACCACATTTTCCTCTTTACTTCCTTCCTTTTTGTCTCCTTCTTTATTTTTCCGAGACCAACAATCTTTCTTTAAATGACCCGGCTTACCACAGTACCAGCAATCCCTTTTGTCTCTAGATTGGAACCTTTTGTCCTTTGATTTTCCTTGTGACTTCCCATGATTTCCAAAATTGTTTCCTCTCTCCTTTGTTCTGCCCCTGCTTTCTACATTCAAAAAACTGTCTAATGTGGATGTTCCACCTGAGCTTTTCCTATGAATTTCCTCACTCAAAATAACACCAACAACATCATCAAATTTCAATCTATTCAAACCAAAAACAAAATTGCTAACAGCCATTACCAAGCTATTCCATCTTTCAGGCAAAGAACACAAAATAAAAAGAGCCCTAACTTCTTCATCAAAGTTTACTTTTATAGAAGTTAATTGACTGGTGACAGTATTAAACTCATTTAAATGATCAGTAACTAACCCACCTTCTACCATTTTCATATTAAATAAATGCTTCATAAGAAATACCTTATTCGAAGCAAAAGGCTTTTCATATAACTTCACCAGGGTTTCCATCAACTCTTGAGTTGTGTTTTCTTTTGTAATATGGAACGCCACTGATTGTGCCAGGCATAAATGAATACTGCCAAGAGCCTTTCTATCCAAAATCTCCTAGTCCTCATCAGACATTGTTTGGGTTTCTTGGTTCTCCCTTCCAATGGCCGCCATAAATCCTTTTGATAGAGGTAGTCATCCATATGCATCTTCCATAACTGATAAATCTGCTCGTTAAACTTCTCAACCTTCTTACCCTCATCTTCCATTACTCCTACTCAACTGTGAGACCTTCCTATAGACGATAATCAAAACACAACCCGCTCTGATACCACTTGTTAGGGTTAGAAAGGCAGATATCTAACAATTAAATGAAGATTTAAGTAATAAGCAGAGAAACTAAAAACACACAGAATAAATTATAACACAGAGAATTTAACGTGGTTCACCTAATCCGAGCTACATCCACCAAACCGCAACCATCCAATGATTTTATTATCCAATGCAAAACCTATTACAATCTTGCAAATAATCGCGTTATTCATTATATTATAACACCCATCCGAACCCCTTTTTATCAAGCTTAGAAGCTTCTAGATTTTGGGTTCTACAAAATTGAATTTTTCTTTTTTCATTGATTTTTCCCTTTTTCAGTGATGACGCGAAAAAGTAGAAGGAAATTTTTTCTTAAGGGCTGCCACCCCTGAACCCCCTCCCGGGGCCTGGCCCAGCCCCAAACCCTAGCAAGGATACATGCCAGGGTGTATAGTATAGCATGATCAGTTGCCACATACCAACAAACCAATACCCAACTTCAAACCCTTACAGATTTGGCCTCCAATGTCCAACTGGGACAAAACAAAAGGAAATTTTGACTTTCTTGGATACTTTGGACACATTGGTGAGCTAAAATTTGATGTAACAAGCTCCAAAAATGAACTTGTAATACAAAGCCAAAGAAGTAACCACCAAGAATCTAGTATTTCTATCACACCTTTTTTATTCTCCAGATCATCCAAAGATGCAAGAGAAGAGCATACTCAATGCTTCAAGAAAACACAAGATTTGCACTCAAGATCTCCTAAAATACTAACCAAAGGCACTCAATTTGCTCTGATACCATGTGATATTTGGCTATGGAGATAGCCACCTAAGATCTAAAGGCCTATGGAAAGCAAAAAATACTCAAAAGATCAAATGACAAGAATAAACTATATTCCTATCAATGAATGCAAAAAAATCAATGGAGTTGGTTTACAATGTGTGAGAGACCCTTGGTTATATAGCCAAGGTGAGACATAAGATGTATTAAGATTATGTCAAGTGTCTTAATCTTATGATATGAGACAACTTATCATGACTACCTAGGTCACATGTGTTACAAGTAAAAGGATAAGATAACAACTAATGACAACTAACACCTTCTAGAAAGAATCTTCGGACCTAAGTAAACTTAACATGTGAATATGTCCCCTAAGTCCCTAGTAAGTGAAATAACTAGGTACAAGATATTTATTCACATCAACACCAACCAACTTCTCATCAACATCTTTCTTTTCCAAATCCTTTTCCTTGTCACCAATACAATCCTCTGCCTTTTCATCCTTCTTGTCTTTTCTGCAGTACCAAATTTTCATTCATCCTTCTTCTCACCAACAAAAGATTTATCATTTTTATCCAAAGGAGGCATGTTTTTTTTTTTTTGTGCTCCATGTATCTTTGGGTTGTCTTGTACAACCTCCTCAACATTTTTTTTGGCTCTAGAGGGGGGGGAATGCTACCTATTTGAGCATCCTCCTTCAAAAATCCTTTAACATTCTCTTCTCCAACAATACTTTATCCTATCGAAGGAGTACCATCAGTAACATTTTCTTCTTTTGCCAGAGGGATACACCTTGCATATTTTCTTTCTCTACTTCATGCTTAGGTTGAGCATCTTCATGTTTTTTTTTAATGAGAGGCATAAAGCCTATATATATTAATATTTATAAAATTTAATAACAAAAAAGTTTGCTTGCCACCTAATGTTTGGCAATGCACTTTTAGTAGTTTGATTATACAATCTTCTTTAGCTATATACTATGCCCTTCCCTCAACCTTTACAAAAAATTATAATCCATCCCATGATCATATACTGATGAACTATCCAAACCCCTATCATACAATAGAGAACTATATATGAAAACCCCAAATTCCCTAACTTAGTGAACTAACCGTCTATGAAAACCCCAGACCAGTACATAAAAGATCGTTGGAAATGAAAAAATACCAAAACTAAAACCAAAAGCCATATGTAACAGTCATTCTTCCATATCCATTGGATCATTCTCTCCTTGGCTTTCCTTTGAATCAAATATTTGAATCACCCTGGCTCTCTTTTTTCCTGAGAAAAACTTCATTGGTGCATTTCTTTTTAAGTTGTCCTTTGAAATAGGTTTGATTCCCTCAATAGTAGTTCCTTGAAGCGAAGCACAAAATTTCCCCACGTTAGGGATTTTATAGAAAATAAAAAAGGAGTGATATTTTTAAAAAGCAAGGGAAAAATATTTGTTTTTTTATATCCATCTTCACCTTATCACAAAAACAATGAGAATTTTCCCTTATAGCTATTAGAAAATTCGATCATTGTTAGATTGGAGGCTCAATTTCATTGCTACATAAATCCCCTAAACAACTTGGCACTTTCTAAGCAACTTATGTGGAAACAACCCACCTACTAACCCTTTCCCTTTGAACACATAGTAACCCTGGACTGCTATTAAAAACATTCTTCCTTGAAGAAACTAAAATTTTACATACCTCTGAGCCACAATCTCTAATTCCTTAAATGATTGAATTATATGCAGAAAATTTGAACAAAAAATTGATAACACTTGGGAAGGAAGTATCACGCGACATGAACTAGGGATGATGATCTCCATGCCAATAACCACACAAATGCTTTCGACAACCCTGGGGCAATCCATACAGAAGATTAAATCAAGATCTTCATCAAATAAATCACCTTCAAAAGGTCTCTCCCAACTTTGCACTGGCAAAATAAAACAAATATTCCAAGGGAGAAATGCCATCTATCCCAATTAAACAGCTCAACCACCACCCAAAAAAGCCATGCACCCTTCTACCTGGTTTCCACCACCTTCTCTGATGCACAAGCTATTGCAATCTTTTTTGAGCACACAATCCAAACACATTGATGCATTTAAAAAGACACTCCATCATCATAGAGCATACAAAACAATTATGCCACTAGATATAATGAAGAATGAGGGAGGGAATTTCGATGGTAGATGAAATCATGATCCCCAAAGCACATCCCCTCAATTAATTAGCCACACTATGTTCCATAAAAACCTTTGTACCTGCACAATCAAAAAAAGTTAAACAAAGCAATGATCGGATCTAAAATATCCACTATGGAACATATGCCTTTGGGCATGCTGAATCATCATTCACTTGTCAAAACAACTCATGAATTGATACATTACAAGGCCAATTTCAAACAGACCCTTTGCAAATGTGACTTATACAAATTCCTTTATTCAGAGATGAATAAATCATGTAGAAGCATGTCTTTCTTTATTATTACACTTACATCTTGGAATTTAAATTATTTCCCTTCACACCGTAAGTTTGCAAGTCTATCCACTATTTTATTTCCTTCACAGTAAATATGTGATAAATGCACTTCTTATAAGGAATCCATCAATAACCATGCTCTCTTTAAAATATAATGAAGTCTCCAATTAAAGACACTCTTTAACTTACATGCATTTATAATAATTAAAGTGTCACCCTCAATACACACCTTGTTTAAGCCCAACACCCTTGCCAAATACAAGCCTTGTAGTAAAGCTTTTTCCTCTACCATATTATTTGTGTCTTCTTCCAATTTAAGTGCATGGGCCACTAACAAAGCTCCATTAGAGTCATGAATACATACACCCGCACCTGACAAGCCCAGATTACCTTTACTAGCCCCATCAAAATTTAGTTTAGCAAAGCCCAGAGTAGGAGGAGTCCACTTCACCTCAAATTTGGTATGTTAACTTTTGGGATAGACATATCATCATTTAATTCCTTTTCAATATATAGGGTCATACCCAACTCCTTTTCCAAGTTGGAAATCTTCTCAGTGATCTCATTTCTTAACCTTTCAATGTCATTTTTATCTCTACTCATCAGTTTAGTGACCCTTTTTTTGGTCCTAAACTCTTTTCTATACACTTGAGATAATATTTCCTTATTCTCATATGAGATGGGAGCGCTAATCTCTTCCAAGGAAAATGCCCTCAACCTTACCTCTTCATTTATTGCTTCTTCCCTTCTTGCATACAATGTAATTTTCAAGTCTTCATGCAATTGATCTTCAATCTTTCATGTTGACCTCAAATTTAACAATATCCTCTTTTATTTTAGATTTATCAATTTCATCCGCAAAGGTATACAGAGCAACAATTTTCTCCAACATTTCATGTTCCACTATACCATTAAATAATGCATCTAACTTCATAGGGCTATGTTTTCTTACCAAAGGGTTAGACTTATCCTTCCTCTTTGCTTCTAGGGGAGATTTTTCTCCTTTACTAGACTTAGCTTTCTTCTCCCTCACATATATTTTAAATTATTTTTTGTTTCTCTAACTCCACTTCACTATCAATATAGATATATAATGTCAACCTTTTACTTCTTTGCACTTGACTATGCATGTGCTACATCGGATTTCCTTTTACTAATTAGAGGTTGTTCTTCTACCTCTTCCTCTTCATCGAAAATCAAATTCTTTTCCATTTTTTCTCTAGCATTTACTCTTCTTTATTGCATTACCAAAGGAGCATTTTCTTTTACAGGTGTACTCTACTATTTTTTCGGAGCACTGGTTGACTCCTTTTCTTAGTTCCACTGGTAGAGGGAAGATTCCTAGAGGACTTGGGGGAAACCAAAGAGGGGGTAGATGTTCTATCAGATCTTCTTATGCTAGATGCACCTCCTAGAGAGCTAGACTACTTTTGGTTTTTTCCAATTGTTCCTTTGAATACCCATCACCACAACCTATGCAATCATTTTTGCAATTGAATTCTTTATTTGTTTCTCCCTTTGTTGCATGTTCACTCCCATAGAATTCTCTTCATATGTGCCATATATTTCCTTAGAGGTTTCTTTAGGTTTTCTTAACATATGGTCAGCTAGACTGATAATTAAATCCTATGCAACTTCATATCCCATTTCTAGGATCCACACAATCCTAGGCTCAACAACCTCTGTTATGCAATAGTCCTTGCTCACCATGAAAATAATGTTATTATTATACTTTTCCACTGCACTCTTTGGAATTATTTCTATAGCTTGAATATTTTCTTGGAAAGTCTTAAAGAATCCCCATATTGCCTTATTTTATGGTCTTCATCTCCTAATCTCAACAAGTGATCTCTAATTTGATGTGCCACTAGCCTTTCCTTCAACCATACTATGTTTTTGGTTCCAGGAACCCCATTGAGAAAGTAGAAAAGAAAAAAATAATCTAGGTACCAAACTTGAAAAAGTACAAGGAGTCCTTGGTCTTTTTCAAATTATCTAGGATTTATTCCCTCAATAACTCAAAAAAATCATAGTTAGCACCTTTCTTAACCATCTCATATACAGTGTTGATAGTTGTGGCAGAAATAGAGTTATCTCTGCCTGTAAAATATATTTTGTACCTTATTACCATTGAATCATATTTCATTGTAGTTTTTTTATTTCCTTGATGGTTAGAGTTCTCCTATCATATTTTACACCAGTTAGATTTTGTAGACATTTCAAAATGCCTTAATGCATATCACACATCCAAAATCACATTTTTCTATTATCGGCGTTATTTTCATCCTCATTCTTGCATTTCACTTCATTTGCATCTCAATCCTCTTTTAACATCATTTTCACCTATTAACTCTATTTCTCTCTATTAATTAAGTGATCCTAAATTGTTTAAAATTCATTGTTTTCATCACTAATACCCCTTTATCACCCTAATTGAATAACTCCTAATTATCTAGTTAGTATCATCTATTCCTCTAATCCCATCATGATTAAATAATCTTGATTATTTAATTATCCTATCCTAATCTTCTAGTCACATGAATTAAATAATTCATAATTATTTAATTACCCTATTTTCCCTTCACAAAAGCATATTCCTTTGGAATATTCCATTTCAAAATATCTCAACCAACTTGTCTCAACCATTTATGGCCCTTGTCTTAAAATTAATCCTCATCCATTGATCTTAACTATCTCAACCATTTTCCTAAAATGGTGGAGAAATATTGAGTTATAATTGATCTCCTTCATCCATCCTCCTTGATTCACTCTCCTTTGTGGGTGTTCTTGATCAATGTCAACCCTTCTTTGTGGGGTTTCTAACTCAATCTCATCCATTGATTCAATTTCTCCAAATCTATAAAATAACCCTCACCCCTCTCATAATTCATCTAGATAATTTTTGAAGAGATCATGTCCAAATGATTCTTGAGAAAATTTGAGCATTCATCATTGTATTCTAGGTCATTATCAAGATTTTGTAATCATGGAGGCTTTGTGTTGAAAAAAAATCCTATCATCATCAACAAAAATACACTCCACCATGGGATGGTAATATTGTTATATTTTGAATTCATTTGTGTTTCAATTTGATTGAGCTAACTTTTTTGTTTGAGATCATAGCTATGGAATTCATATTTCATGAGTATGTGGGTTCTAATCCTTGTTTTGGTTTCATTTTGATTGAATGCATTGATCCAATTCATGTCCATTTTCTCCCCTTACATTAATTGGCACACCCTATGGGACCTATTTCCTTTAATATAAGTTTTTTTATCAAGTTTTGTGATCATTTTCAGGTTTTGGGTCACTACTGTAAATTGGGTTGTAGTCATTTCAAAACTTGGCCATGGTTGTCCTATTTCTGGGTCACTATTGTATGAATTTGGTCATGATTGTACTATTTGATAATATTTTTAATCTTGTAGGTTATAGATCCACTATCATCTCAGAAGGAAGATCACTATTGTTAAAACATGTGATGGTCATCCTAATTTTGGCTTGATAGTGTTAAGAAAAGAATTGTTGCTATCTAGCAATTAGGACTTTTCCCTATCTTCAAACGGTCATATCCTAGTCATACGGAAGGATTTTTTATTGCCTTTTTTTTTAAATGGGGTATAATTTAATGCTCTTTGAAATGGTACAAGTGGTTTTCAATTTTTGTATAGTTAAATTTCCCCTTGGTGTGCCTAAATTTAACTCACATTGCAATTTGGTCTAGGTTGTAGGGTTTTTATGCTTAATCAATTGTCTAACCCTAACATCTTCTTATTTTCTTGATTTCATCTACCATTTGTAGCATGAATAATTTGAATTTTTTTTATTAACACTCATTTGTATAAACGATCGAAGACATCAAAAGCTCAAACTATTAACAATTTTCTTGTAGCACCTTCTTCAAGGATCATTTTAGTTCCAAGTATTTTGTGTGTGTTTGATATCTTTAATATTTTGTTTTGGTGCTTTAAGACATGAATTTCCTAGATAGATAACACTTCATTTTGGGCTTAAAATAAAATATTAATGAATTTTCCATTGTGCTTTCTATGATTGGCAATATGGATATATATCCTCTCACCTCACATCATTTGATGACCTTGGTTGTAAGAGAAATATCTTGGGCTTTGCACCTTTTAGTCACCAAAGTAATTTTGATATGTATCCTCTCCCCTTACACCGTTCGATGATATTCGGTGTAAGAGAAATATTAAAACATTAAGCCTTTCTTTTTTATTAGATATGGTCATGCTTTGAGACACATCCCATAATGGAGAACTCAAAGTGGCCCTAAAAGCACGTTTACATGTGGGCTCTATTAAAGCATGTGAAATTGAAAGAAAGTATCATGAATTTGGGGCATCATACCTTGTGTATCAAAACCTCATGTGAACGTAATGAGTTGCACATGATAGGATAGAGACTTTAATGTCTCACATCTAATGTATACTCTTGGTGTTCACCGTTGTCATTACACACCTTTTTTTTAGAAGCCTATCCAAGTTTTTTGAAATGATTTTCAAAGTAGTGCACATGAATAGCATCATTCCCAAAATTTAATTACCACATCTGGTCTATAGTTGATGCAAAAGGATTAATATTTTATTCTCTTTTATGAAGCCAAGTGTATCAAGGTAGCCCATTGACCTTGGTATCGCCTATTCGACCCCTCTATTAGATATAGATTTAACATCACTCCTCTAGGGGTGAGGTAATCCTACGTGAAGGATCGTACCTTTATTCCTTAGGGTGTAATTGATTCTTTTGTTCAAGCTATACTAGTAGATCTTATGGAAGAAAGCCCACAAAATATCACCCTTTTCGATTGAGTTAGTTATTTGCATACATTTGATTGTTGTATTGTATCACTTGCTATCAAACACACCTCCTAAAAACATCATATCAAACACATTAAACTTGGAAACTTTTTGAAAATGGTCACTAACTGAACACTGTCAAAACTAGGTCACTATTATCAATTTTATTGATTATGTTTTATAATTTTACTGCAGTCATCCTAATTTCATATCATTTTTGTGCATAGAACCACTATTATCATTTATGTTTTAACAGTCACTGAGTTACACAAAGACTTATTTTTTCAGGATTATCATAGATGTTCCTTACACAGAACTGCTATTGTCAAAAAAATTCCATAGTCATCCTAGATAGCAATTGTTATTGTCCTAGTTTTTATCCTATCTCAAAATCTATCAAAAAATTACACCTCATTCAGCATTGGACTTACACCTTCACACATCTATTGCATCATCAAATCATTTACCATCCATCTTGCACCATCAAACATTTACCATTTCACATTTCAAACATGGATTTTACCTAGGGTTGGTTAATATCACCTTTTGGACAACAACAAAATTAGATTTGCAGCATACCTTATAAACAATTTTGGACATCCTTTAGATAATCATCATCAAAAAAAACATCCACTTAGCCTTTGGAAAAACATTGAAAACAAGATATCAAACCCCTACATCTTGCTAATGTTCTTCTCAATTTATTATATTTTCCTTTACTTGCAACCCCATAGCTAGTTCAAGTGAAGCAATCAACATATCCTCCATCACCATCCTTGAGATGTAGAAAACATCAAAAAAAATCTTGTTCATCCTTATGTTCCTAGACTACTATCATATCAAAAACAATCCAAAATCCACTCACACTCTCATTTGTAGGGTTGAGCATCCACAAACACAGCGTCATTTCTCAAACATCATCCAAAATCCACTCATCTCCCTATCAAGGGTTGAGTACCAAAATATCATCATTCTTAAACATCCAAGATTCCAACATCAAACTTTATCATCAAACTATCCCAACATCAACATCAATCCATATCAATAAATCAACATCCTTTGTCCAAACAACTTACAAACATTCCTTTTGTACATTATTTTACACACTACTAAATTTGACTCCATTTTCTGACAAACGTTCATTGGTCTTGCGACAAAGCTTTTTCGGACAACTGACGAACTAATGAAATAATTTTTGTCACAAATTTTTTGTTGAAATTCAGATGAAGAATTAAATGTTGAAATAGAGGCCCAGATTCGTCCGTCCTCGACATCATAAAATGGCTCTGTTGTTCATCAGAATATCGACAAAAACTCTATGTATCCATTGATTAATTATAACCAAAACACAATTGCATTGCCTCTTCCAAAGCATTGAAACAACACCAGAAGTTCATAGCCATTTTGATGAAATGGGCAAGTAGTTACGACGAAGCATTCATCGCAGCTATAGCAACTTTGTCGAACCTTTTCGGTGATTTGTCAATTTCCTTCATTGAAATTCTGACGAAACAATGCAATTTTTTTTTAAAAATATATTCATTGAAATGTACCATCCCGGAGACTCTTGGCGATGACCACCAAAGCCAACCCATCAACGAGAGATCAATCATCGGTACAGTATAGAAAACTCACTCTGATAGTCCATGTCTTGTCGATGACTTTCATCGGCAAGACAGATCTAATGTCACACCAATCTGACCTCTGCAAGAGTTTTAAATAGACCTACACCATGTCATCATGGAGACTCTTGGCGATGATGACCGAAGCCAACCCATCGGTGAGAGATCAATCATCGGAACAGGATAGAAAACTCACTTTGATAGTCCATGTATTGTTTATGACTTCCATCAGCAAGACAGATCCAATGTCACACTGATCTAACCTCTTCAGGAGTTTTAAATAGACCTACACCATGTCATCGTGGAGACTCTTGGCGATGACCACCATAGCCAACCCATCGGTGAGAGATCAATCATCAGCACAGGATAGAAAACTCACTCTGATAGTCCATGTCTTGCTAATGACTTCCATTTGCAAGACATATCCAATGTTACATCAATCTGACCTCTGTAAGAGTTTTAAATAGACCTACACCATGTCATCGCAAAGACTATTGGTAATGACCACTGAAACCAACCCATCGGTGAGAGATCAATCATCGGAATAGGATAGAAAACTCACTCCAATAGTCCATGTCTTTCCAATGACTTCGTCGACAAGACAGATCCAATGTCACACTGATCTGACCTTTGTGGGAGTTTTAAATAGACCTACACCATGTCATCGTGGAGACTCTTGGAAATGACCACCGAAACCAACCCATCGGTGAGAGATCAATCATCGAAATAGGATAGAAAACTCACTCTGATAGTCCATGTCTTGTCGATGACTTCCGTCGGCAAGACAGATCCAATGTCACGCTGATCTGACCTCTTCAGGAGTTTTAAATAGACCTACACCATCTCATTATGGAGACTCTTGGCGATGACCACCGTAGCAAACCCATCGGTAAGAGATCAATCATCGACACAAGATAGAAAACTCACTACGATAGTCCATGTCTTGCCAATGACTTCTGTTGGCGAGACATATCCAATGTCACACCGATTTGACATCTTCAGGAGTTTTGAACACTATTGGTTATTAGCAAGACATTCTGAGGGTCTCATCAATTAAACAAGTGTCTAAGAGCAAGTAAATAGATTAAACCTTTTAATTTTCTTATTTTGGGGTTCTTTAAATCATAGAATAGATACCATCTTCTTGTGTAATGTACTTATATTCAGATTTGAATTTGAGACCAATTGTCATTGCACATTCCATTTTACATGCATAGAGTATTCTATAAGCAATATATTTATAATTCCAAATGATTTATGGTGTTGTACAACTCTACCTATCATCACAGTTCTATTGTTTCCCCCTAGAGAATCCTGCAAAGACAAGTTTACAATACCAAGTCAAATAATATGAAAAATACTTACTTCCATGCAAATTAAATGATTATTCTCACAATGGAAATCGTCTAATCACAACAAAAATTCCATGAAAGGTTATCCATGCTTCATAAGAGATGATTGATCATAAATATAGGCTACAAGATGCATAGAAAAAGCATTACACTTGAGAACAACCAAGGGCTAACAAGGGAAGGAGTTAAGAAACATCTGTATTGAAGAGAAAATATGTAGGGAAAATGTTGAGCAGTGTCAAGAGAACAAAGCTTGTGTTCAAAGGACCTCAATTTTATCATTATACTGCCCATCTAATACCATATTTTAATCCAGGGTTCAACTATCTCAGATCTAAAGAAGCACCTTCAATTAACCATTTAAATTACTATAAAACAAGGTAAAACTTTTACTTGAGAAAGAGTGGGTACACTTGTAGGATTAAAGTTCTCGTGATCATCAGGATTTATTGGCACACAGACACAACTTGCAACATATGAAGAAATGGATGACTACAAGTTAGTGAAATGGTCCTTAATATGTGACTGGTTTGCAAATTGATTGGTAGAAAATAAGGTTACAAATAGATCTACATAAAAAATTATGAGGAAAAACTACTGTAATCATCAAAATAGATGAAAAGTGCAAAGGAAAGAACCGAGCTACATCTCTAGAGCCTAAAAAAAACACATGCAAGAAACATAAAAAAAGAACAAACCAGTTTTTCGATGAATACAAAATGGTGCCTTTAGCAAGTGATTCATATGCGTTCACACCTGACACAGGACATTAAGAAGATTTTAGTCTTCCTCTATGAAATTAACTACTTGAAAAACCGGAAACCAATATTATATACCTCCATGTCTAGCCAAGGGTAGGTATAAGGAAAACAATTTCCTCAATGCAATGTCAAAAGTATCAATGCCCCTTATTGCTACACATGCATATACAAGCATTATTCGAGCTCTAAAATATTCAAATATTAAGGATTTAATTGGCTATAATATGGAAAGTTGTTGTTTAGACATAATCCATCATCTTTTACATATCTTTATTCACTCCTAGAGCTTGAGATAAATTTGTGTAAATGAGACAAAAATGTGAATCTTTTATGACAAAGAAAATTCTTAAAAGGAGGGAGAGATTAAGGGTAGGGGAAAGAATGCTTGAATGTATAGCAAAAGTATAACATTTTGATCATTATAACAATGGAAACAAATCTTAATTTTGGAAGCATTAATATCTTTTAGAACATTTATGATCAAGAATGAATGTAAGTAGAGAAACTTTTGCATACCCATAGATGGTACAAAATTTCATGGTTAAGTGGAAGCCTCCCATCAACAACAAGATCCAAATATTTGTGTATCTATCTCAATCGAGCCTCTAAACCCTTCAGAGCTATCAATTTTTCCACTAACCTGTTATGCACAAAAGTCAAATTTTAGAGTTATGTCACCACTAAAAACAGAAGAAATAGAGCTTTGAAACCAAATCCACACACAACAGAATGTGGTATTCCTACAAATCCATACAAAAAAACTAAACTCAGAACATTGGAATGGAAACAACTTCAAATTATGATGCAGAGCATGTATTCAGGGTATAAAGAATCATTTTTTTGCCACCATAGTGAAAAGTTAGCACTTTCTTTCATCTTTGTATATTGGTTTGATGCTTCAAACGATGCATTTCTTATACTAAAAAGTGCATTACCTTATTGAGCTTCTCTTTGTTTTGAGAATAGTTTAATATTATCTACTTAACAGGGCCAACCACGTGATAGTGGAAGCTCATTTGGCCTCCCCCCCCCCCTCACATCACTCTCAATTCCCCATACCTGATCATATAACATTAAACATTCATTCATCCATTAATAACATATAAAAATCATTCATTCATCCATTAATAACATATAACATTCATTCATTAACATATAACATTTATTCATTAACATATTTGCATTCATTCATTAACATATAACATTCATTCTTTGGTTTACATATTATCAAAAATATAGTTGTCATGATATGATTACAATCACTTTTTGTTTCTTTTAGCAGCTAAAAAAATGAAGTGAATATCATTTTCTAAATCATATGTCCCCATTTAGTTTTTTATACCTCTTCTAGGCTGATCTTAATGTCGCCCTATTCATTATTGCTCATGGCGTGGGCCCATTTGCAAGGCGATCTACTGTAAAGAAATGTTAAATTGATATGTTTTTATTATTATTGTTACAAAATTATTTCATTAGAAGAACATTAGAGTGGTTCTCTTTGATGGGTATGTATCATGTTCCTTAACTTCTCTTATAGACTCATATAGCATGTGAACACCCTCCTAAATCTTGATCTACAGTTGAAACATAAAAGGTTACATTAATTAATACACCAATTGAAATTAAATATTTTTAAAAGAACATTAGAGTGGCCCTCTTTACCTGATGGGGCCACATGATGTTCCTGATCTTCTCTAGCCCGATCATGCTCAACACATTGATCATGCTCTACATGCTCTAAAGTTGAAACATGAAAGGTTACATTAATTAATACACCAATTGCAATTAAATATGTTTAAAAGAAAATTTAGAGTGGTCCTATTTACCTGATGGGGCCACATCATGTTCCTGATCTTCTCTAGCCTAATCATGCTCAACATGTTGATCACGCTCTACATACTCTAAATTTGAAACATGAAAGGTTACATTAATTAATACACCAATTGCAATTAAATATGTTTAATTGGATTAATCCATATTGCATTTTGTTTAGCACATGAATACATCTAGTACTAGGATGCACACCATGACCTTCATCTGCAGGTTGTGCTCCACCCACACCAAGCTGCATTCCAATGTCATGTGCAGTATTATCATTGCTTGTATGTTTAAAAGAAATAGGCATGTAATTACTTTATGGTGGAAATTAATACTTAATAGATTGCACAAGTATTCAATTTTAAATAAATTTTATTGAGTTTATTTACCTTCCTATCGGATGCAATGGAAGATTGTGTTTTCCCAGTCAAGACTCTTAGGCGTTCAACCATGGCTCCATAGCCTTGCTGGAAGGAAATCTTCAGGTCCTCTTCTGTGGGAACTCTGTTGAATTCAGAGCCCTGCATTTTTGCATAAGATCATGAATTTTTCTTCTATGGTGTGATAAAACCAAAATTGCTTGCAATTTATTATTTGGATGCAATATTTCATTATTTGATACTTACAATTCATGCAGCTAATTTCATACAACCACTAGAGCCAAGTTTGTGTTGCCCATGTTTTTCTAGTCTTTCCTTTGTTGCCTTCAATGTGTCGGGAAGCCTATGAAAAGTTGGAAATACGTTAAATTATGTAAAAAGAAAGAGTAACCAGTATATAATTACATTTTTGATAGTATCACATACCTTCCTTGGCCTAGTGGTGTCTTTCCTTTTTTCTTTTCAGCCTTCTCCTTTCCATCCTACACTAGGTCCTTCCACTCCCTCTCTAGAATCATGGGGGGACACTCGTACTTTTTGTTCTTCTCTAAATGTGGCCTATATTGGTCCCTCACATACTTTAGATAGGTACCAACTTTCTTAAGGACCTTGGTTCGGTTGAATGTTTTATCACCCGAACAAAAACACAACTAAATGGTTAATGAGCTCATCTTTTAAATCTTGATTTTGGGCATTCCACCATGTACGTATGGTGGGCCCGAAGAGCTCCGATGTAATATCACTTAGATGTTTATAAAAAAAAAAAAAATCCTACAAAATGATCATGGGATAAATAGTCTAAAAAGAGTGATCAATAAGTAAATTTCAAATGGATTATATATAATAATAATTAAAACATTTTAAAGTACCTGGGACCTTCTCTATCTTTATGGGAACGAAATCCTTGGTCACCACAAATGTGACCGGAAATGTTCTCGTACTAGTAATACAGGAAGATCCAAGAAATGCTGCTAAAACATCACTAGTACTAGTGGCCTCTGCATCCCCAGGTACATGTCTTGACACATGTTCTAGCATGTGTTCGCTACTATTGGGTGCAATAACGGATGCTTGCATGGTATGTGTTTCCAACATTTCAGATGACAATATAGGCACAAATGATGTCATATGATGTGATGTATGTGCAGGAATATTAGGATGGACACTTGTACTAACCCCTACTCCTTGGGCAGCACTTGCAGTACCCTGATCATGGCTAGGAGGACCATGAGGATGCAAAAAATCCTGTAAAAACAACACATATTTTAGTTCATGACATAAAAGAGTACAAAATATAAAACCAAGAATGAACTTATTTTATAATTAAAGACCTCATGACAACTTACTTGCAATTTTTGTGCTCTCTCAATCAATATTTTAACCCTCTCTTATTTCATCTATTTGAGGCACTATGAATAACAACTTAAGGATTTCTTCATTGCATTTTTTGTGGGTCTTCCTTATCATATCGAGAAGGTTTGTTGAATAAGCGATGTCATCATCACATAATATTGACTACACCTCCCTATGGATGCTCTCGTCTACTGCTGGTGCCTTTCCACGATCAGACGACTACAACAAGAATATTAAAAACATTATAAAAATTAACCCAATAAACTTATGAAAAAAACATAATAATAAAACATTTAGCTCGTATCTAATTTGTACAATTACAATGAGGTAAACCTTTCAGGTAGAATCGCCTAAAGATGCATTGCGATCTGTGCTCTGGGCCAAAGACTTCCCCATACAATGAATGTCCTGCTGTGAAAAAAATTAAATATAAAAGAACATTACTAAAATGAAACCATTAGACTTACAAAAAAAAATATAAGAATAAAATGGTATATTGGAGTCATTAATTGGAGGTTGGGTAAAATCGTACATAGTATGTACCACCCCCATAGTAACTGTGTTTGTAACTAAGCGATTCAAATTGTAATCGATTAGCAACTCTTCCTCTACAGTTATTGATTTTATCGCACATACGAATACATGGTTTCCCTCGCGTGCCTCGAATATGCAATTGGGTTGCTTATTTGTTGACCCAGGTCATATACTGTTTATAGACCCTGCAATATTCCCTGATGCTTTTGACCTTCTGTCAATTTACATAGCCACTCCTTTATTTTGATCCTTATCTTTTAGTTGTATATAATTTGCTAACAGTGCATACCTACACATACTTCATGTAAATCGAACCAGATCCATCCAATCTTTGTAACTATAACAGGGTCTGACATACTCCATCAATTCAGTAACTTTTTGTAACAGACCTTTATGCCATCCATGGAAAATAGGCCCAAACCATGTAATGACAATGGTGCTATATGATATATCCTCTCGTTGACACAAAAATCAGTGTTTATTGGAGGAAGTTCCTTGGGCACCCATTGTTTCCATAGATGTTTGTACCTCAAGGGCACCTCGACGTCACCTATGCTCTCATCATCATAAGAACATGACCCCCCTTCAGCAAGAAAAAATTCCATGCATTTACGAAATTTTCTTCTAATCTTTTGACCTCTAGTTGATATCCATTTTTTAGACCTACTACATGTCTCACTTTCCTCTTCTCTTTTTGAATTTCCCTCGCTCAAGGGAGATAGATCTGAAAAATACCTATTTGGTGGTACCTGCACTCATAAGGATGTTGGATGAATTTCTTTTATGGTGATGTGATTCCAAGGTGACATTATGATTAATCTATCATTTCATCGCTAGAATTTCACAGGTTATAAGGTAATCAAGTCTTGATAGATTGGAAGTTATTGTTACTACCGTCCAAATGTGTCCATCAAAAATCAAATATACTTAACGTTTTAACTCCCAAACTTTGTAACAAGTGTTAAATGTGACTATGGTCCACCAATTACACAACCAATGCGTCAAATGTATTCTCTAATTGTAATCAAAGGACTTTTGATCTTCATTCAAGTAAATAAACTTGAAGGGAAACACCAAAAAGTAGTTTATGGGACACCTAGATGACTAAAAATAGCAGAAAATTTACATTTAATTTCCATATGTCTAAGTGGTTAATGGGGTGGGAGTGTGTACTACTCCTGGTTAAGTCATTATGAGTTTAGGGTTTAAGGTTTAGGGTTTTTTTAAGTCATCTTAAATCTTCCTATGTCTAATTGCTATGAGAATTTTGGTATGTTTTGAGGTAGGATGAGTGGTTGCATCAATGTTCTAGTTCTCTATGACAAGGTTTCGACATCTTCAAATAGTGAAAGTTAGTGGTCGTAGTCATTTGAAATAGCAACATTTTGATTATGTCTGATGGTAGGATTTGATAACTTAAAATATCTCTACTTCAAAAAAAAATTATCTCTAACAACTCTAAGAACTATAATGGGATGGCCACCATCATAGGAAAGATTCTTCATTCTCACTTTTATGTGTTAAAATTTAACAATACCTTGATTGATGAAAGAGCCCAAAGAGCCTTTCTCCGTGGTATCCAAGTACACATAGCAACGTTCTTGTCTTATACGGTTGGACATGATTTAAAGAACTTAGCTAGGAATTATTCATTTAACCTAAGGTTTTCTCATAATGCCATCATTGGAAAAGTATGATCAAATTCTTCTATTATGAAGAATTGGTCTATGTGCCTCTAGTAATCACTATAAATGTTTGTAAGGATAAAATGACTAATTACATCAGGTAGGAGAGAATCAACTTTGATTTCTTCAAATATTATATTCCTCTATTCATAATTTTTAAGGGTTGTGTGTGGAGGAGGTTATCACTACCAAGAAGGGAGGAGACCTTTCCTTGCATATGTTTGTGGTGGAATTATTAAAGAAGAATTGTATGCCTCTATTTCCATTCATTAGATCTTTCTTAGCCTAGCATATACTTGGGCTAAGTCTACAATTGCTTCAGACTCATACGATGAAGGCTTTGTTTGATGAAATCCTAGACCTCAACCAAGATGTGGGTAGATTTTGGGAGTTTTTCCAAGACTTGAGGCTGGTCGAAAAAAATGTGATAGTCTAAGCTATTTTATTTTTTATGTCTTATCTTATACCATTTTACAAGAATGGTGGTGCCAATGTACGAGAAGATCTTTGGAAACTAGGCATGAAAATTGCAGGTTAAAGAGAATAGGGGTGCCAAACTTACAATACTCATTGTCCCTTGGTCGTCAATTTTCCCTAAGTGCCCTCAACCTCATCCTCGGCACTGGTATTGACCTTTTTTTCACTCCTCCAAGCTCTTCCTCGGCGTTAATATTGACCTTGTTTTCACTCCTCCAAACTCTTCATCGGCTCTGGTATTGACCTTGTTTTAACTCCAAACTCTTCCTCGGCGCTGGCATTGACCTTGTTTTCACTACTCCAAACTCTTCCTTGGCATTGGTATTGACCTTTCACTTCTCCAATTTGACGAGCTACAACCTGGTTTCATTAGGTTTTACAGTATGTTAATTAAGTTGAAAATTTTAGCGCCATTTAGCTAGGTTTTAATATTCTACAATATAGTTAAGTATATATTGGCTATATTTTACATAATAAATAATATAATTATTCAACTTATTATAATTAGATATTATATTCTTTAACAAAATTATTATAATTAATAATTAATAATAAGTATATTTTATATAATACAAAATATAATTAATATAATATATATTTAATATAATAGTAATATATATTAATATGAGAGAGAGAAACTAAATTTTGATTGGTTGTTTCATGTCAACAATCCAAGGATGGCATGTGTCCTTGGTGAGTTATGCTCAAGGTAGCATGCCATTGGATTAAAGATATGATAATTCTCCGTTAAGACCTCTTCAATGTACCCATTGCACACTTAAGGAGACAAAGATAAATATAGGGAAGAAAATATAGAGAGAGAGGGAGATAATGACAAACATACAAATAGAAAGGGAGACAAAGAGATAGAGAGGGGTAGAGAGATAAAGAGATAAGGATGAATACATAGAGATATAGGGAGGGTGATTGATATATCTCTCCCTGTCGCTCTCTATATCTCCCACTATCTATGTCACTCCCGCCTCTTCCCCCCTCTATCTATTGAGCTATCTCTCCCTCTCCCCCCTTTCTCTCTCATTCACTCCATCTCTCCCTCCATCTCTCCTACTTTATATCTCTATCTCTATTTCTCTTTTTATCTCCCTCTCACTCCTCTCTCTATCTCTTTCTATCCATATCTTTCTCTACCTCTATCACAATCTCTCTATCTCTTTCACCATCCCCCTCTATCTCTCTATATCACCCCCTTTCTATGTCTCTCCCTCTCCCTCTATATATATTGAGCTATCTCTCCCTCTCTCCCCTATCTTCTTCTCTCTCTATCCTTTCCTACATATCCTCTCCCTCTCCCCTCTTCTTTCTCTCCCTTTTCTACATATCTATCTCCCTCTCTTCTCTCTCTTCCTCTTCAACCTATCTCTCTCTCTTCCCCCTCTTCTCTATCTCTCCTACTCTACCTATCTATATCCCTTTCTCCCCCTCCCCCTCTCTATCTCTCACCATCTCTTATCCTCCCCCTATCCATCAGGCTCCTGTCCCTCTCTTCCTTTCTCTTTCATATATCTCATATCTCTTTGTTTCTCTCCCATCTATCTCTATCCCATATATTAACTAGAAGCCATGCCAAGCAGCTACAATAGTATGTGTTGGTAAAACTATAATAGTGTTTTATTAAACTTTAAGTAACACTTATCTTTTAATGTCAGAAGCCTTCTTATAAAATAGTGTTTATTAAACTATAAGTAGATTCTTGTCACCACTCTTCATTCAACATGAAATTCCAAATGTAACGAATTGTTTTGTTTCTTTTTTCAAGTTTCATTAACCAAAGCTATTTACTAGAGTTTAATAGTACATGTGAACCTTCGTCCTCTTTAAAATAATTAGACAATATTAGAGATTAGGAAGGGGAGAAAGCTAAACTCCTTCAAAATAAGGGTAGTTGTGGGTTTGTTGATTTTCTTTGAATACTATATACTTAGTTCCTCTAAGATAAATAAGTCACTTTAGATCATTTTCTTATTTGTGTATCATAACTCATATAGAGTAAGCTTTTTCAGTTTAATTGACTACTACATAATAGTTTATGTGTTGAGAGAATTGTTTCCATTCTTTGTAGTTTTTACATTGGAATACAAATCATATTTAATTTCATGCCAATATACTTCTTTCATAAATATATTTGTTTGAAATAAGTGCTTCATAACCCATCTAATCAAATTATAACCTATCAAAAAGGCAATAGGAATTTTCTAAAGAAAGAACACTTGACCCAATCATAAGTGTATGGCCTTCACAGAAAGGAGTGATCCACCTTAGCAGTAATAACTACCTGATTGAGACCTAGTAGGTTCAACTCAACCAACCTATCAACCTACCTTTAAGAGGCTTCCAACAAGTTTAGAATGACCAATTTAAAAAATCCAAACAACTCTCAAAGCCTGACAAAGAACAGAAGTTAGATTTCACACTTTGACTCCTTGAATCCTTGTAACAATGCAAACCTAGTTT